>OMNM01032023.1:4702-19856 GCA_900302745.1 Parablennius parvicornis
CTGACTGCTACATCACTGATTACGATGTAATAAGATGCTGAGTGCACACACACACCCACACCCACACACACACACACACACACACACACACACACACACTCACACACACACACACACACACACACACACCGTCTTCTTATGCTCTGGTGTCACCGGATAGCCAGTATGAGTAATGACAGGACAAGCTGTGACAAAGGGGGGGCTGAGGAGATATAAACCCCAGGAGAGGACGGGTGGTGGAATGGAAGAACAGGATGAATGTAGGGGATAAAAAGGCAGACAGACACAGAGCCTGCAGGCCCCAGCGGAGCATGCAGCAGCGGTTCCACTGTCATCAAATCAAAACAGCGTGTCCTGCAGAACGGCAGGGCAGACATCCTCCTAACTATGTGGTGACAAGGCAGACGAAACCTTAAATACAGATTAGGAGGCACGCTGCAACCCCTACAGGGAGCAGAAAGAGAGATTGAATAGAGAACGAAAGAAAGAGATGACAGATCAGTATATCAATGCTCCGGCCTCAGAGGTCTCACCAATCCCAGCAGACAAAACGGACTCCCGATCCCTCCCTTCAGTTTAATCCTTAATGGTAACATCCAGGAGACATAACAGTTTAGGCGCCTCAGTGACATCATGATGACAGTGTGAACTCAGGCCAGATAATAAGAAACTAGCCGGGGAGATAGTGAATCCGAGGTGTCAAGATGCAAACCTTTTGGGCAGAGGATCACACGGTTGACAGTGTGAGCATCGCAGCCGGTCTGCTGTCAGCAGAGTGGTTCTGTGACAAACGAGGGGAAGGAGGGTTAAAAGAGGCAAAAAATTGTAATTCTCAGGGGAATTCTTTGAAGACTAAAGCCAAGAAGATGGCCTGACCCTCTGAGCTGCTGCAACCATCCCTCAAACCTACCTTTGTAACTTGGAAAGGAGACAAGAAGTCACTACTTACTTTAGGAGCCTTAAAGCAGCGCAAAGGAAACAGATTTCAGCAGTCAAGTGTTTTTTTTCATTAATAACAAAACAGGAGATAAACTATTGGAAAAATATATTTAAATGATGAAAAACTTTGGTCATCATGCATTTTGTCATATACTTTTCTGTATATTGCTTCTGTATTAGATTGTTCTTTTAATATTTCTGGGATCTGGTGTCAATTTCCTATACATGTCTAATGTCTAATGAAGGAATTAGATGCATGCTTCAGCTAACTAATCCACTTCTATCCAAATAAATGATAAAGAACTGACGGATGTCTCTAGAAGGATCCCAGTGACTCTTCAAACCCTATGAATTGTTGATTTTCAGGACTTCCACATTTCTGGAGCCCAACACACCACAAATATGGGAAAGAGGTGTTCGAGTCAACACAGTAACTATTACATATTCCATATATTACATACAACATTTTGCACTTGGAGTTCTGAAGGTTCTACCTTTCTCAGTCTCATTTTGTCCTGTCTGTCTCATGTTATTATTATCTACGTAAATATTATTCATGCAACCAGCCAGGTTTGTCAGATGCCCCTGTAGTTTGATGCAAATTTTCTATTTATGCAATTAAAACGTTACCGGTGATAAAACTGAAAAATCATTTTGAGCAGAAAAGGAAAAAAAATGCATGTAAAAATGTATCAATCGCAAGCAATACCTTTGCAGACGTTGTCTTTTATTGTATTTTGCTATTATTGTAATTTGAAAAGGTTTTTCTTTCTTATTCAACAGTGCTGCTATAGACCAAGGTGCTAGACCTCTGGAAAATTTACCAACATGACAACACACTTTGGGCCTATTGGAATCTCAATGCTGTACTAATTTGCTCCATTTATTTTTGTTTCTGTCTGCACTAAGTGTGCAAGCCTGGACGGTTTCGCTGATTTGGCCAAATACTTCATTAAAAAACATCTTTAGGCCTCTTGTAGAACCTAATTATGCATCTCACTAATGTCGGAACACACTTTTGGAAAGCCTGATATTTACAATGGCAACGCTGACCCAGCTACAACCACTTTTGCATGTTTTTCATCAACCTTTTGAACTAAAGCTACTCTGGGTGACTTTGAGAGTAATTGCATTTTCTTTCAATGCACATTGAAAATTTACACCAGATCGCTTAAAATGTTTAGAATTTTTTATAATGTTTATGGAATTTAAAAGCAATCTATAAAATATATTATATACAAAAAAACCAAACAAACATAGAAGAAACCACACACCCTCTTGTCACACATCTTGATGAACTGGCTTCCTACGTGAGGACTATCTCCTGATGTACTCATATTAAGTTTGGGCACTGACGTTATAATGGTGTCCTTGCCTCTGTTTTCAATTTCACACTCAGTGACTTCCATGTGGTCGGGTCTAATTGGGGCATCATCAGGGGAGTCTTTGTATCTGCGTGTGCATATGTAGGTATACGCGTGGGTGTCCATGCTTGCGAGCTATATATGAGCCCCACTGTTTTATTGTTACAGAAACTTTGCAAAGATGCTTTTCTGGCTGAGCACAAAACAAAGCTGTTTCAGAGCGTTTTATTGTTCAGTGAACATGATCCTGAAAAAGAAGAAATATCAGGGCCAAAAGAGGAGAACCTGAAGTAAACATCTGGTAGTAAAAACACAAAGCTACCTTACTCGAGACGTGGTTTCTGTGCAGTTTTCAGCTGTAAAGATTCACCAGGAAACTTTTACAACATTTTAAGGTCAACAAATATTTGAGCATTCATGGCCTTGAGGTGAGAGAAGAGATCACGAGTTTGAATCCTACAGCTGACATGTGGACTGAGCAGGACCCTTGACCCCAATAAGCTCCCTGGAGCCACGTAATGTGGCTGCACTCCGTATCCTAGAAATAACAGTGCTCAATAAGTGAAAATAAAGGAATTCCCCACAGGGGGATAAATAAAGTAGTATTAGTTTTAGTTTACAGGAAAACATTAGGTCAATAAGACAAAATTGTTGATAACCACCTGACAAAGTAGAGTAATGATTAAAAAAAAAAAAAAGCAAGTAAACACTCCAGAAAAGTAGCGCTGCTATTATTGAGATCATAAGAGAGATCACTGAGTTTACACTAAGACTTTACACAGTACAAATAGGATTGGACATACAATTTTTTGTCACGTCTTTTACCCTATTCACCTATTAATGAAATAAGTACTGATTATCACCCAGACATGCATCTAATGCATTAAAAAGACACAAAGACAATTTACAATCAAAAATGTGTAGAAGTTAAACATAAAGCCATGACTTGGTCTTCTACGTATATACCATATACATTTAAATCATAGCTATTTTAAATACGTATAATAAAGAGCTGTCCCAGGATACTAAAATCCCAAACAGTGATTAAGAAATTACATTTTAATGCACACTTAAAATCTCATCAAATTATCCATTGTCCACCATATATTAGACTTTTTTCAACTCAACAACAGGTTTTTAAGTAAAGCTCCACCCATCAATCATCACAAAGCATTTTTGATATTCATCAGAAGTCATTATTTTATATTTAAATATAATGAATACAGATTTATAGGCAACCAAATCCCCAAATTTCAACTGTATGTCTTTGTTTTCACAAACTCCAAATAACAAAACTGCACTAATAGCTCTCTTTTACTGTAATGGTTCTTGGTTGTTTTTACAAGTATACTTCTGAACTCCTACACTCTAAGTCGGATTATAATACCAAACAATTGAAACAGAGTTTGTATAAAGAAAAACAATACAATTGAACAAATAGTATACACACTTGAGGAATCCAACAGTAAATCTATCTCCAGGTGTTTCCTCTGAGCTTCACTGTTTGACCTGCTGGGTCCAGCCCAGCTTACAGATACACACAGTAACACATCAATCTGAAGCTCTATCACTGACTGCACATCAAAGGTTTCACTTCTTTCTGGCTCCATCTGTCCTTTCATGCCTTTTAGTCACTCCCCAGACCCTGATGGACCTTGTCACCTCTTTTGGATGAGGATGCAGTAAACAGGCTAAGTAAAAAGAAAATAAAAGGCTGGACTAAGGAGAACACAGAGTCAGTGAAAAGGTTCACAGTGGTGTCAACAGAAAGGCTGCTTTTCAATTAGCATGAATGTATTAAAATGAATGTGTATTGGAATGAATGTTTTTCACATTACGTATATTGGAAGTAATCTTTACAATTTCCAAGCAAGGCACAGTTTAAATGTTACCTTTTGATTTTGTCAAAGATGTGACAGTATGGAAAGGCGTGCACTACGCCTACAATTATATTACAATTATAACATAGTTTAAAACATTACATTTGAAGCGTATGCTGCAATCTTCATAATTTAGTCAGAGCCCGTTCAATTTTAAATTCAAGACAGAATACTTGCGTTGTTGAATATGTTTGATAAAAGCATCCATAATGCAATGTTTTGTTTGGCTTGTGTTGTTCATAGAATGATCAATAGCACTCTGACCAATGCTCTATTGAAACTTGATTTATAGTTGGAGAGAACTCAACAAGCTCAGTATTGCATAAAAAACTGGTAATGTTTGACAAAAAAAAAAACCCTCAGTAATTAATTTCCTTTACAACTCAAGAATTCAATTTCTTCACTTATTTCATTAAAACAAAGCACAGAAGTATAGAAAAATATATGTCCCAATAAAGTTTTCCTTCTTGATTCTTTGTTTTTTAGGGCTCAAACTTATTGTGAGTGGAACTGGTTCATATCAAGATAGATCAAATGTCTTTCCAAATTGTCAGACTATCAAATCCATAATGTAATTTATAGAGGTAAATAGGTCCAATCAGCTCTCATGTTATGTGTTTGTGGGATGTTGTGCCAGTCAAAAAATTTGTACACAATTTTGTTTTCATTTATTTATGTGTTAATTTGCATTCTTTCTATGTTGCATTCATTAACACCATATCATGCTAAATAAAACAGCCACAGCAAGTCTCCGAAACCTGCACCATAGACATTGTTTGTTTCTGTGCAGCTTCCTGCTGCAACCAGGACAGAACTCAAGCCCACCAATCTCAAGTTCATGGATGACCAAAACTTGTGAAAGTACTAACAAAGTTAAAGGTAATGTATAGCTACATGACACTATTTCACATGTCTCCCTGTCCTTTAAAGTTCTCTTTCACACACAAATACCTCATTTTGTTTTTCAACAAGGCAATGACCATCAACACACGTGGAGAAATGTAGAGAAATTTCCTGGAAAAGGGCATTGCAAACATTAATGATAATGATGCACCTCACTTAAAACACGTAATCATTTACTGATTGAGATTTAAAGGTTTTGTTCTCAAACTTCAGAAAAAAATAATCAACTGTTCCCCTCTATATTTTGTGAACACAGTTAGTCTTTATCTTTATAAAGCTTTGCTTTATAGTGGACAGCTGAATTGAAAGCATGGTTTTTCTGACTTGTACAAGGGGTGACAGTAATGAAGACATCGTAAAGACAGTCTTTTTCATAGGCACATAACGTACACACTCTGGCTGTATAGTCAAGACGTATGATGAAAGGAGGGTGTGTCACATACAATGATATGGTACATTAACCAAAGCTACCAGATGGAAAGGCCTGACAAAGACAGTTTAAAGAGAGAGAAAAGACAGCCAGACAAAGGGGATCAGCCCACTTCAGACAATGTTAGAATTCGAGAGCAAACTGCATGTTAAAACTTTTTTTCCAAAGTTATTCATTCTAGAAGTTAAACAGGTGTGTTGTATCAGACAGCGTATGACTTCATGTGATTTTTTTTTTTTTTAAGTCCATGAGAAAAGCAAGCATCCTTCCCTTGCTTTTGTAACATGTAACAAAACATGCATCTGCATGATGAGTGCACATGCTCACGGAAGCAGGAAGCTAATCAAGCAAAATGCATTCCATATTAATGTGATGCATTACTGCTGTGTAGGCTGAATCTGATCTTGCAGACCATCAACAGAGGGAATTCATCTATTTCAATTCCAACTAATGACACATGCCACAGGCCCCAGGATGTGTTGTGTTCCTTCTTGCTGACAGCCTGTGTTCTTCTGCTCTGCCCCAAGGAATTGTGGGATTTAAGAAGCTTTCTCTACTTTAGTTGGAAATGGTCTCTAAATGGCAAAGTGTCTAGGTCATGATTTTTAAATGCAAATTTTTAGAAGAACTCTTATATCACATCATCATAAATTATGGCCTCAGTCATTAATCAGACACTATCAATTAACTTATCACCGTTAATATATACACAGTTGCAGTAACACATATAAACCTAAGATATCAAGAAAAACTTATCAGAAAGAAGAGATAACATACAAAACATTTTTTTCTTAGATTCCTGTCTCTCTGTAAAAATGAGAAAAGGTTGGGGTGAATATCAACTCTTCTAGTGTGTCTGGTTGTCAGACTGAACATTGCCACTAATTGGATGGTGCTGTGCTGTAACCTTGGAAACAAGGGGTCACGCTACATTCACAAACCACAAGGATGAAGGTCATGTAACAATCATGATCTCTGTAAGAAGGGCCGCTGTTAAAAGGATTTTGTTGGTTCCCGCATATCCGCTTTAATGAGGTCTCCTATCAGAATGAGCTCAAATTCCTGTGAAGCTAAAATTGAACCAGCGGTTACAGCGACAACAGAAAAAAACCTAATATGTGTGCTTTTGCTGTTTATCAGAAGATTGGACAAGAATTCAAAGATTCAGAAAGCACTGAATGCGCTCACGTGCGCACGAACGCACGCGTGCGCACACACATACAAACAGGTGACCTCACGCGAGACACCTGATGATTGATTACTGGCCTCAGGCTATTCCCCTGTCTGAACTTCCTGGTTTTTAAAGTCTTGCTTCCTGCAGGGATCATTGCTTTTGGTGATGTGATTAACTCACCAGAGTTAGGTCATGATTCACATGAGGTTCTTCCAAGTGGCAGAGGTTAGAACAAAGACTAGACACAGTTTCCCAGGTCTTCGGGCTCAGGGGGTTTGTGTGTGTGTGTGTGTGTGGGTGTGTGGGTGTGTGTGTGTGTGTGGGGGGGGGGGGGGTGTGCTGGAAGGGCAGGCAAGAAGAAATCCACCAGTTGCTTACTACGGCTTATAATTAAGCTTGAATCCTCACTGTGTTGTTTGAAGTGGCATCAAGTCTTTGCATCCAAGTTTGATTTTCTCACCATACAGACATGCAAGCGCCATCAGTATCTGCATGTACAGTGTATATCTCATTATGTTTTGGTCAGCCACCATGAATACTTTCCTTTTTCTTTTTTTTTTTTGTCTGTGCATCCAGCTTTTGAAACCTAATGCCCTCATTTGACCCTGTTTGCTCACTAATTGAGTTTCTTCCTTTAACAACCATATGGAATTGGTTTCAGTTGCACTGCTGCAATCTAATGAGCTATCCCATGTGGAAGAAAATAAAACCCTATAGATTTATAACCGTCTCCTTACTGATTCTTCAGAATGACCCCGTTATTTGAAGGGTCAAAAATTTACTGCGAGCTAGCGCAAACTCAACTAATGACCATTACTGCAGATGAAAAGCAGATAAAGGGTTTCATTTTCCAAAGTTCATCACTTCTCTACCGATTTTCCACCTTCTCCAATTTCTTGACTCTCTATTTATTGCTTGTTTCTTTTGTTATGAGTGTCAAAGTGGGCCAACATGGTGTCACAGACTTCAAAAATACATCAAGGTAGACATAATTTCAGTTATAAAGTGGTACATTTTATTCATATATAGGAATTACATTAATACAACAAATGAACAAGTAAGGAGATTGTATAAGGCATGTAAATAATGTAACTTATAATCCCTTCTGGATTTTTATGTTTCTTGTTGGCAGTGGCCAGCTCAGCTTTATTAAAGACTATGCATTTTCTGGTTTTCACACACAACACTCCATCTGTATTCATGTACTGAACCGTGAGAGATTGTTCTTGCATGACACAATTAGGTGTTACCAGCCTGTGACATTGTTGACAAGGGAGGTGTGCTAACATGAAGCAACAGGGAGACTTGTACCGGAGTGTAAAATTCCAAATGTCCTTTACATATTCACAACACTGGGCTGCTACGTTTATCTGTCTCATACACACTCACTCACACAGAGACTCACACAAAGGCTGCAAGTCACCTCTTGTTTCAAGCACCAACACCCTGCAGGTTAATAAGCACCCTGCCACAGCTCCTAGCATATACCTTAGGCTTGTCCCATTGCCACTTCCACCTCACAGTGAGTCATTGTACCTATCACTTCTCATTTCCTCTCTCGTGAAGGCTTGAGCTGCGTGGTAGCAGCCAGAGTGCAGTATCCTGCAGCCTGACACAGCACTCATTATGGCCTAATGGAGGTGAAGGTGTTTTTATGACTAAGTCTGGACCTTTCCGCCAGTCAGGTGCCATACAAAACCCTCTCTGAGGGCCTTATTACAAATGTCCTTTACAAAAATACTCTCCCGCACTTGTAATTACTTGTGTCTCACACGTTGCAGAGACATTGAGGATTTGTATGCTTCCATCAAAACCAGTACGGGGCCTCTATCCCAGGCCCCTTCAACCACTTCAGGTTTATTGATACTCCTAAATGCTGCAAATTGTCTCCAATTAGTAGAAATTGGTTAATAAATCTGATACTTTACAGATGGATTGTGACCATTGTACAAATGAACTCTTTTATAATGGTGCAGAGACTCCACAATAATCTTAACGTGTTGGTAATTGGGTGCCTAACTGCTTTTAATTGTTCTCAGTTGTTCAAAGTAAGGTACTGGATAGATTTATGACTTCCAGCAGCCTGGCAAACAAGTGACATGAGCAGTGAGAGTTCCCTAAAGTGAGGCAGTAGATTAAAAACACACCTAAGGTAGACTTTGGGGGATATGGGAGTCACGGCTCGCTTGCATGCACTCTATTGTCACTGTGTTCCTCTGAGACCCGATGAAAGCCATTTAAATGCATTCCACTGCTTTAATATGTGCAGAAATACAAACCCAATAATAACCGTCTCAATAGGGGGGTCAGTGAAGCGGTTAAGAAGATTAGCAATAACAGCAGAGTTGAGGCTGTATCTGTAATCTGATCATCTTTGTTCATCTTTGACTTCAGCAAATTGGCATGTCTCCACTATTCCAGCACACAAGGAGCAGAGGAACTGTAGCTCTTGATAAAGTTAAATAAATCACAGTTTCTGTTATTCTCTTTAGGAAAATTCATAGAAGGGAAAGGAAATAAAAGGAAAACTGGATGCAGAAGAGGTCACTGGCATGCTGCTGATCTCCAAACCTGAAGGTTTACAGTACTTCAACAAAGGAAGCAGTGTTATAATCAGATCTGTCTTCCTTACTGTTTTCTGCTTTTCCTCCTTTGTCTGCCCTTGTCTCGCAGTTTATGCTTGAGTGAACACAATTACAAACGAAATTCTGCACAGGATGCAACAATGATTTAAAATGGCCCATTTAAGAATATTGCAACCTCACAGGCACGCACACTCAGACAAACACTCTGACTGACTATGAAATGTGATTTTACATGTAGAATTTCCCCACTGGAATCCTTCAACTGTTTTCTCTGACATGTCAAAGTCTGACTCCATCTTTACATGCAACTGGGTCTCTGTTTATGAATGTTGGACCACCCCAAGGGGACGAGCCCCTCACTGAGTGAGCGGTGATGTTTGATAAGCTGTGAGAACTCTGTCATAAATTCAACCTGGCCGGGCTGCAGGCAATGCTTTGTCTCAGTCCGCTCTGTCCTCTTGCTCTCCCGTTGGGATTTCTCCATCTACACCCCTCCATCTGTTTCAATTGCTCAAAAGTGGAGATATAAATCAAACGGGTTTGTAAGAGTGAACATAAATAATGGAAAAATGATCTGAAAAAAAAAATACTTTTGTCCACAACAGCTCTGTCATCTGAAGCAGAGTAACAGGCACATGCTTCCGTCCCCTGTCTGCTGCTATTGTCTGACCCTTGATGATGACAACACAAATGAAACCAACGAATCATCCAGGCCTCTATCTTTTTTTATAACAGCTTTGTGCTTTTTTTTTTCTGAACAGAGGGGTCTTACCATGGCATTGGTTCTAAGTGTTGCAAGCCTTTGCATCTTCAAAAAGGAAACAAAGTCCATACCTGAAAATAATTTGTAGAGGAATTGCACAACTTGACTTAATATGTTTATGTAAACAAAACTGAAATCAATATTTCACTATTCAACGAAGGAGTATTATTCTTGTTTTCAGTAATGCTCATGCCTATCTTGTGCCTCCTGTACCCGTTTGTGTTACACGATTACAGTTTCTCTTTCAAGAATCATTACTGGCATTTAAACAAAAAACAAAAAAAACCCCCAAAGACTCCTGTTTCTTTGTTACTCCTTTTAAGACAGGGTGCGATCAATCACATGAACACAGCTGTAATCTCATTTGCTGTCATCCTTCACATCATCCTGTTATCTTTTACTTCACTGTGAGAGATCTTTCAGTTAAAGGTGAAAAATCACACAATCTTTGGTCTAAAGTCCTCTTATCTTCAAGTTATTGCTGTAAAGTCATTAGTGTGTGTGTGTGTTTGTGCGTGTGTGTATGTATGTGTGTGTGTGTGTGTGTGTGTGTGTGTGTGTGTTTTCACGGAATGAACAGCTGATTGAGGGAGGAGAACAGATCCCTGATAAAACAACACAGAACACAGCTGGACCGTCTCACGCACACACGCAAACGCTCACAAACTACACCGGGGCGGCCGTTGCTAAACGTGTTTTGTTCAAAGACTCACAGACCATCTGAGGCTGCATGTCAGCCTCCTCCCCTCAAGCTCTAATTTATACTCTATCCTTCGACGTCTCTCCTTTGGTCGCCTCCTCCTCTGTTGGCTAATCAGATGAAGTCCACACATGTTTATTTCACCAAAGAGGAATGCGAAGGCCTATCCACATCTGAGAGGGATGACAGTTCAACTATTTGGTCTGGATATTGTGTAAGAAAAAACTTTTTTTTTTTCATAGATTCTGTGGAGATATACTTGGTTCTACTTGAAAGACAGTGTCTATTTTTGACAAACTGGAGAGAAAGAAGAGACAAAGTTACAGTTTGAAAATCCCCAAGATCCACTGGCTATTCTGTAGAATATAAAGTTAAAAGCTTAAAACTGTAAGTTCCCTCTAAGATGTGTGTTTGAATATTATTCATTTTTAGTCATTGCAAGATGACAGCCAGTATGACAGGTACTGTCCCTTCATGATGGGTACTTTCCACCTCTCTGCTACACCGGAAAGATAAATATGTGGGAGAAAGTGATAGATATTGGCAAGTCTATACTTCTTGGACTCCCTGAAAGACACATTTGTGGTTTCCGTTTGGTTATTTCATCCACATAATATTTTCAGTTATTGATTCATTTCAATTATTGCCTCTGATTCACAGTGAAATACACACTGTTCAGCTACTGGGACATCTGAGACCAGGGTTAGATTTGCTGCGAAGGATCAAAATGTGGAGGCAAAATCTTCATCTTGTCTCACAGAGATTCAGGGTATTTGAAAATTTAAGTAAAGCAGAACCGCCAATTCTTGCAGATTCAAAGTAAAAGTCTCATGCAAAGTTGAGAATATTTTGTTTTGAGAGGATGCTGTGATCCATGGACAGTACTTTGTTGGAGACATCTCAGTAGGCCTTTAAAAAACCCCCCAAAAAAACAAAATCAACGTCAGATAGGTAGGACCTTAAATTTAAGCCGGCATCTGTCATGCCTATGGTTGTTCACTATAACATATTTATTGAATTTGATTAGATTCAAAACATTACTTTTTTATTATTATTATTATTATTATTTTTTACTACACTGCCAACGCTTACTAATTAGAAAGCAAACAAGCAACAATAGAAAAAAAAGAAATTAATGAATTTAACTTCTTTAAGTTTAAAAGCATTTACAGCATTTTTGCAGACCTTTAGTGATCCTCCATCAAGTGCTTGAAATTTTGATTGCATATCTGTGCTGTTACATACCTCTCTGTGTCTCACACTTTCTCTCTCCCCCTCTTCCCCAGCTGCCAGGCATCCCACCTGTTTCAACTTTCAGGTCACCTCAATCCTCCAGTCGAGTCTGTCCCTCTGTGAGGCACAAAACTGCATGTTCCTGTTGCAAGTAAATAAACAGTCCCACGCTCAGACACTTGCCAATCACTTACAAGTACACAAGATAAATATACAAAATGCCGACAGGAAGAAAAACAAATACATTTTCAAAATGTGCTTACTGTCTAACTCCCTGATTGCATGTTTTTCTTACAGTTTTCAGTCTAATGGTGCGACATGTATACTGTTTACCTTAGACTGTATGGTTTGGTGAGTCTCGAAACTTGTGTTTTGAAGTATTTGTGTGTAATCTATGCACTAAATTGAGCTGTACATTTATTGTTTATACTCGATTGTGAGGCTTGAGGCTGATTGCTGGCCTGAGCGTGTGTGCGTGTGTGTGCATGTGTGTCCACACTTTAAGTTTTTCCACATTGTGGAAACACACCTATACCTATTGTGGGAAAACTTTAAAAAAAATGTTGGACATGACAGTAATTAATTTACTAAAAAAAGACAATATAATTTTTTTTCACTGATCTACTAAATCATCTACTAAAAAATGACAATATACTTTTTTTTTAACTGACTAAATTCATGTTTTGGCACAGATTTAATATAGTTTGACTTGATCAATTAACACCAGCAGTTCAGCAAAGTTACATTTTCTAGCTATTGTGCACTGTGCTCACTCATTTTGCCTGTATGATACAGCTGACAGACAGATGAATATATTAGTTCCATGCTCACACTGACCGAGTATATAACTTGTGCTCTCCATATGTTGCTGACTGTTTTTCTAATCCCAATGCAGCAATGTCGTGTAAGGTTGCTGACAAGTGTTTGAATGTGGCCATATACGTAATTGTATTGTGTCCACCTGTTGGGGAATTGTGAAAGGAGACGCTAATATAGAAGAAAACTGCGTGTCTGATGATGAAGGTGTTTTTGTTTAACGAAACAGAGGATTTAAATTGTATATAATGGCAACAAATGAGCTGTGAGTTCATATCATTCTGAGAAAGAGGATTGGAAATATACCCTTACCATCTGTTAGGATGGCCACTAATGTGAGGCAGTGGTGAGGTACAGATCATTGCCAGTATTTTATTCCATCCACACAGGAAAATAAAAAATACAAGGACACATACATCAGACAGTGTATATCTCAAACGGCACATGGTTTAATCACCACGCGTCCTCACAGTTGGTGACTCGCAGCAGCAAATTCAATGCCATTCATATAGATGAACTATGAGTTTGGATTTACTGCCTGCTCTGCCATGAATATGCTTTCACACTGGGTAAACAAAAAAAAAATAAAATCCTGTGTTAGACACACAAGGTTTTAGCTCTAACTATTTAGCTCTAACTATTTGGTGCCTCCCCGAGCATTTTTATTGTGCCCAGTCTCACACGGACTGTTTCTGGGAAAGGAATTGGTAAGTAGAGGCAGCAGGAATGACGGAATACTTTAATATCCAAAAGAAAACAGGAGAAATCAACGTGTTCAGCAAAAAAAAAGAACAATATCTAAAGAATTGCTTTTTGAAAACAGTTGTGTACGTAGCACATGAAAGGTAACTGTAAACAATTAATTAGTCGTCATCATCAATACAATGGAAACATGCAAGCGAAAACAAAAAAGAAATTACACATATAAGTATCATGCCAGATGAACATGTGAATATAACACTATATAAATGATTAAATAACCTAAAAAAGTGATTTTTAAATCATCCATCACCCAATTCAGGTCAGAAGGTGGTGCTGTTACCACCTACTGAACAGAGATCAGATATTTTTTAAAGTACATCATCATGACTTCCTAAAACTGACCTGTATTGTATTGGCTTCTGTTTGTTTGTCATGATAGGCCATCATCACCAATAAAAATTCACAAGAAACTATATAATTCACACTCAAATCAGATAATCTGCAGGGTTGATGTCTGTATTCACCCTTCACCTCATACTTTTTGCCAATGTGACCTCATGGCCTCCTACTGCAGTGAAGAGAATCTCCTTAACAATACCCTCATGGGGCTTTGCATATTTTGTTTCCCAGATCGTATTTCAACTCCACTACATTTTTTGAAAAGTACATTTTAAAACAGTAAAATCCTCACATTGATTGTTGGCATGTCTCATTGAAGTCTAATTAATGATCCTTAACCGTAATCACTGAGAAGTAACAATCATCGATAATTAGCTGTGCTCCACTTCTTTTAGAGCACCACGAGCTTGGTGGTAGTTCATGTAATCAAGATTACTTAATCAGTTCAAGTCTATTGGCACTACAGCTTAGACGATTGTGTGTGTGTGTGTGTGTGTGTGTGTGTGTGTGTGTGTGTGTGTGTGTGTGTGTGTGTGTGTGTGTGTGTGTGTGTGTGTGTGTGTGTGTGTGTGTGTGTGTGTGTGTGGGGTGGGGGGGTTATTAACATGCCACAGTGAAATGGAGCTCATAGCTAATAGCAGTGCTGCAACTTAATGAAGTCTGCAAGCGGCAGAGGAGAAACGGCTTCATATCAACCTGCTGTGTTGGCCTGCTGTGTGGGAACTTCCCATCATCTATAACAGGAAATGAGCTCTGTCGTCCAGCATTGACACAGAAAACGGCTTTTTTTTTACCAACATGAGTTCAAATCTGAAAGTCTGAGGATTCATAAACTTTGAAGACTCCAGATAAATGATCACAATACTTTCAATCTCCTCTCCGATCCGCTGCTGCTTCACTTTACCCTTAGCATTAGCTTAATTCATAGCATTAGTCATACTATTAGCTTTAGTCATAGCATTATCATTAGTCATAGCAATAGCATTAGTCATAGCATTAGTCATACCAATTGCTTCAGTCGTAGCATTAGTATTAGTCATAGCATTAGCTGTCTGTCTGTCTGTCTGTCTGTCTGTCTGTCTGTCTGTCTGTGTGTGTGTGTGTGTGTGTGTGTGTGTGTGTGTGTGTGTGTGTGTGTGTGTGTGTGTGTGTGTGTTTGTGTGTGTGTGAGAGAGTGTGTGTGAGTGTGTGTGTGAGAGAGAGTGTGTCTGTATTTGTGTGTGTTTGTATTTGTGTGTGTGTATTTGTGTGTGTGGGGGGGAGAGA
>OMNM01032048.1:6765-23214 GCA_900302745.1 Parablennius parvicornis
GAAGACGGAGGGAAAAGGTAGGAAGTGTGGGCTGTAGTAGAAACCCCGATGAAATCTGTGGGACCGTCTGGGGACAGGAGGAGGAGGAGGAGGAGGAGGAGGGTGGTGGCTCGTCGTGGGTTGTTCAGTCTCACTGGGCCTCGTCCTCCGCATCTTGCAGTGCTTCTTTGTTCTGTTCTTCACCTGAGAGGAGACAGAAGGAACATTGAGTAATGCTGCAGAGCAGATCGGTGAACATTCAAACCCGGAGCTCCACTCGACTGCTGCAATGTTCAGCTTCTAAAGGCTTCGTAGACACGTTACAAGTGACAACGCATCAATTTTGCATGGTTGTTATTGTCCATCGACTGAAGCATGTGCAGAAGGAATATTTACTGCGGCCATGATGCGCATGCAGAGTAGTAGTGTTTCACAAAAGCAGCATTTTTCCTCATTTCCACAGAGGCTGATCTTTTTTCAGAAAGTTGCATTTTCCCCTCATTTCCAGAGACTGAGCATTTTCAAAGTTGCATTTTCCATGAAAAATGAGTTCCACCTTGGGAACCATTTTCAAGAAGTGCCTTCAGTGGCTCCGCACATCCAAAACACGACGAAACTTTACCGTTTTCACTTGAAAGCGTGTAAATGGAATATCTTTTTAATCAAACAGCAATACGGCCTCAACAAAAGAATAGGACGTGCAGAAAATTCTGCCAGAATACTGGAAAGATGCAGAAACGAAGGAACTTCTGCTCATGTGCGAGAGGAACTCTGATGTCAATATAATCGGTGGAGAAATCCAGCCTGTCTCGTTTATTAAACAGGCTGATAATGTGAACTCTATTAAACAGCGACGCATCACCAGGTCAGTTTCAGTGTGGATGTGAAATATGGTTCCTTCAACTTGAGCTGCTACACAGTAATGACGATTTCACCAACGTATTCAAGAGTTTAACTACATCACATCCTATTTGTCTTCAAGAAACAAAGGAAACAAATTAAAATGACAAAATGACAAACAAGCAGTAGTTTGGTCTTAGTAATAATTAAAGAAGCAACATTCAAACAGACTTCACACAGTCAAACTTGGTTTCAGATGTGCTCAGTGAATCATGCTCCTAAAAAAAAAAAAAAAAAAAAAAAAAACCCAACACCACCACTTTCTCTAGTGGCGGTGTCGACATGCAGGAGGGAGAGGCGCAACAGTCAGATTTATGCCTGGCGGGGCAGGTTACCATGGCGACGGCACAGCCATCCGTGTAATGAAGAATTAAGAGGCGCCAATAACAAAAGGCCGGAGAATCCGCCACGATTAAAATAGAAACCGTAACGGCGCTCATTAGCGCTGCGGCTAACGCAGAGGGAGCCGCGGGAGCCTCACAAGCTTTTGCAGTTGATCTGTGATCATCACACACACATCATAAACACACACTCTGCTGTGATGCCCTGGTGGGCTGTGTTTGGTGATGCCGACGTGTAGAGAGAAGAAGCAGGATGCCCACACACACACACACACACACTTCTGGGTCCATTTAAGTCTGATTAACGTGGAACACAGTTCCATTTACTTGGAGTTACTCCGAGTTGTAATGAATGATTGAGAGTTCAGCTGTGTTGGGTTGTTTGGCGAAAAAAAACATTTTTTATTTATATATATACCCACAGACACGCATATATATACACGCCGTAATTTCCGAACTATAAGCCGCACCGAGCTAATTTAAGAGGGGAAAAAAAAAAAACACCATCTGTATATAAGCTGCACTTTACTATAAGCCGCAGGTGTCCACGTTTTAACAGGGCCGGAATTTCACTGCGGGAACACGGGGATCGCATTTATTGGTTATTTGCCGATTGTGATTCTGAGGAGGAAGATTTCTCAGCCACGGGGTGCAACAGATCGGTTTTACATGAAGCACCTGAACGCAACATTCACGGCCGTCAGCTGCTCCAGTTCTGGAGCATGGAGAGCAGAACAAGACGAGCTCACCAAGAGCAGAATATCACTTTTAGGGCAAGTTTTGGAGAAGCAGAGGTGCTAAAAACAGCATGTATGTACCCGCAGAAGTAAAATCTAGCGGCATGAAGCCCGTTAACCCGTAAAAATCCATATATTAGCCGCATCGTTGTATAAGCCGCAGAGTTTAGAGCTTTTGAAAAAAGTTGCGGCTTATAGTCCGATAATTACGGTATATATCAAGCATGAATTTCAGTTACTCAAAGTAACTCCAGTATCACAGAATTTAATCAGTAACAGTAATCAAGCACTACTTTTCAGTTTCTAGACTATTTAAAGCAATAACCACTCACAGAAACTCAGCCATAGAGTTTCAATCTGTCTGCCTTTTGATGGACTTGTTTACGAGGCAGCGCTCTGTAATCAGCGTCCCTTTGAGAAGTAAACACTTTAGACACTTTAAAAACTCAACTTCCGCGTGTGCAGAAATAACCGGGAAGAGGAAGCGATGCGGTAAATTACAGCTCCGCGTTCCCCGAAAGGCTGTGAGGATATCGGAGAGTGGCAGTGGGTTGGAGCGGTGCGACAGAGATTCAGGTGGAAGGTGAAGGAACGGCCACACACCAGATGAATGACTTACAAAATACACTTCTACTACGGAGAGGAGGGAAGGAAGAGGGCGGTCCTTAAGAATCTACAGGAGGATGAAGGAGGGGAGATGAAGAGTTAGAGGAGAGTGTCAGTACTGGGAACGACAGCACACATTCTAGAGAGGTTAGAGGAAAATCTCCACATGGTTTGATACAGTAGAAGCATGTCGGAATAAAACCAGAGATTTTGAAAAAAACATCTTGAATTGCAAAAAAAAAGAAAATTGTGTAATTCCATGAAAGCAGATCCACAATCTACTTTCCAGCAGCCAATTTTCTTAAACGTGTCAATGCAACTTAGATCAAGCTTAAGGAAACCTTTGAGGGAATGGATGGCAGCTTTTTATCTGTGAGTCCCCACCACAAGATAAAAGTTTGATCTACACAATATCAGCAGATAACGGCCACAACCTTGGGATAATGCTACGTTTTGTTTCCTCATTTTCATGTACTTTAGAAAAGCTAGGTGATGTAATCACTGTAATCATATTAAAGTTACTCTCCCAAAATCCACAGGGGAAAAATTAAAAAATGTAAAGCCAGTTTTAGTTGTTGATGTACATCTCTAATACGTGGTCGATACCTTTCTGAAGAAAATATGCTTCTTCACTCATACAAACATGTATTTGCAGAATGTACATTTTGCTGGAAAAGCTATTAACCATCAGTTTCACACCGTTTAAACTATTTGTACGACTTGAATATTCACCTTTGAGAAAGTCTGGCTTTTTTTTTTTTTTAAGGCTGAATCAGTCAAATGTTGACATTTTCACTTGAGCTGCCGTGACGCCCTCTTCTACTTCCCAGAAACCCTTGCGCGCAGGTTTCTCAAGATGACGTCAGTTACTGAAACAAACAGTGTGATGGCTACAAATCCCAGTTTGTTTGTTAACATATTGACTTTGGTGTGATCAGTTTGAGCAAGTGCGGGTTGGAAACTTGTGTCCAAGGTCTTGTTTTGGCGTATCGCTTTATTGTCAGCGCAGAAGATTTTTTTCTGGCAGAGTAAATTTTTCAAATTTCTCAATTGTTTTGGGCTGACTTCAACCTTCAACATAGCTGTTTATCCTCGGTTTTTAACATTCATATTTAAACCCTGCCGTGCTGTTCGATCTGGAAAGAAAAAAAAAAAAAAAAAAAACTTTTTCAGGGAAAGAAACCGCTCTCACCGTCTCCCTGCACGTCTGAGGTCCATAGTGTCAAGTTGTCACGTAGCAACTGCATGATAAGTGTTGAGTCCTTATAGCTCTCCTCGCTCAGCGTGTCCAGTTCTGCGATGGCGTTGTCGAATGCTTCCTTCGCCAACCTGCCGGCACAGAAGACGCGGGACAATCACTCACAGCACCCGACAGTTTATTGTTCGACTCTGAATGGCGGCAGCTGTGCAGAGGGAGTGTTTCTACAAGTGTGTGGAGCCATGCTGCACAAACGCTCACCTGCAAGCACGATCTGGTGAGTTGAGAATTTCATAATAGAAAACGGAGAAGTTGAGGGCCAGTCCCAGGCGAATGGGGTGTGTTGGAGGGAGTTCAATCATGGCGATGTCGTTTGCAGCTTTGTACGCTACCAAACTGTTCTCGGCTGCCTCCTTCCTGTCGTTGCCTGTAGCAAACTCTGCCAGGTACCTGTGGTAATCTCCCTTCCTGCGCAGAAAGAAAACACACACACACACACACACATAAGGTCAGGCAGATTTCAACTAGCACAGGAAGACTTCGGGGGTTTTTAAGATTTTGTATGTTTTTAAACACTTCATGATATAACTTCAATCCAAATGCTTCAGAATCTTATTTTTTCCCCCATGAGCCTTTGCTGAATTGCAGGTACAAAATGACCTGTATCGCAAAAGAGCCCTTTAATCAATTCATGTATTGACGTGTAGAGATTAAAGCAAACCAGTGTGTACTATTTAATAAACGTGTTTAGAAAAGCTATGAAGTGCAGGGGAAAATACATTGAAGAGTCATCTTTTTGAAAGATGTCAATTTAAGTTAAACCATCAACTTGTGGCCATTTTTAAATCAACTCTCTTTCTCTCTCTCAAAAAAAAAAAAGTTTTGACTGGACTGATTTCCCCCGACATCGATGGTGGACATTTTTTAATGAGGGAAGTGCCGACGATGCCATTTTACACAAGAATGAGTTCTTACCCTTAAAAAATTGCCAATCCCGACCGAGCATTTATACGACTACTAACTGATAAAATTTAAATCCTTATCTTACGTTAGTGGTTTCTCTACATGCTGTTCATTCATCCCCAACACTTTTAATATTCAGCGTCATCCTCAAATATGACACTCTCCCCCATGCGTCACCACACTGTCAAACTGTTCTTTTCTGCCTCTGACGTCTGGCCTGTTGCCATCAGTCGCCATGTAACTTTGAATGAACAAAGTGAGACACCATCACATCAGCTGTTCCATGTTGAGATGTTTAACTTTTTTAATTACTAGATTTACTGTCTTTTGTTTGGTTAAACCTGGCGGGATTTTCTCTGTGTACGATTGCAGGGCTGCTGTACGGATCACACAGAGCACAACAAGTAAACGCACCGCTTATAATCTGCATACAGCCAAATATGTACATATGTACAAGTGTGTGCAGACGTTGCAGTCAACTTTACTTTTGTAGATGTTTCTCTTTACAAACGGTGGTGCCACATTGCTCATTTTTTGCAGTTTAGCTGATAACAGTTGATATCAAACTTCAGGTTTCAGGGATGTTTGTATTTCTGTACTTTAAGTGACACCCATTGCAAGCATCCAGTGTCGGAGCACTCTATCTTAAATAGGATGAAAGTAAAATAGAATTTAAAATCATAAAATAAGTCAAAATTATGCACAATACCACAGTATTCTCATAATATTTATAAAAGAAATGTCTACACGCACCAAAGTATTTGGTATAACTTGTACAGTAATCCAGTTGAGAACCCATACGGAGCTAATAATAAAAGATATAAATAAAACAATGAATTGCTGTGAAACTCGTCAGAGGGAACGAGGCGAGATAAGACGGTGAAGCCCTCTTTGAAGCGCGAGATCATTATGGGAACAGAGGTGCACAAGAACTCGCATCCTGCCTTAACAAGGCAGAAAGCCTTTAAAATGTGTATCCTGGAGTAACGTGGCGAAGCCCTGCAGGACACCTCACGTTTGCACGTAAAACCACATGCGTGTAATCCCATTAAGAGCTGTGAAATTGTACATCTGTCCGTTTGATACGCACATTTTGTAGTAGAAAACCTTAGACTCTCCCATGGTTGCAGCTAAGATGAGGTGCTTGTCCAGTACCTCCAGAATGTCGATGCAGATTGATCTCAGCTCATTCTCAACCTGCAGAGGAAAACGTGCACACGGCCGTCAGTGGATGGAAAATATTGCTGCAGCAATGACAAGAGCAGACACTCACTGGATATTGCACCATTCAGATCCCAGGTCACTGTTGTCTTTCTGTACCCGGCATCACAATCTGCCCGCACGTCTGTGAGACTCCCAGCGAGAGCAGAGTCTCACAATTCTACATACAAATCAGCACTTTGGAAAATTATTGTTATACACTTGGTGCAGCCAGACGGCGTTAGAGTGGGTTTTACTCTGTGGTGCCGGCGCAGCTCAGGAGTTGCTCTACCGTAGGAGAGGAGTGCTTTAAAGTTAATTTGTGGCTGCTGCCTGCCTCATTATTTCACTCAGACAAGTGCTGTTGGGCTGTGAGATGGCACTACTTCCTGGCAAAGTGGAGAGCAGCTTTAAAAAGTCCCAGAGAGAAAGCAGGTCTGGCATCTTCACTTCTCCACCTGTCTCTATCAGACAAAGATTCAGGTAGCAGCTTCAAATAAAACTCTCCTTCAGTCTCTTGGGTTTTTAGATTTCATTTTTTGAGGATCACATCGCAATTGAGTTCTTCCGTAACAAGTGGTTATGACTGTGATGATTATTCCGGGTTTGAGTTCATGTTAATCCTGAACCCAAACGATTCTGTTGCAGTTTTTCTCAGACCCTGACCTTCACTTTCTAGTATGTGCATTAACGTTTGATGTATTCATTTTTGGACAGCAAATCCTCTCAGTAACTAACTAACAAGATCATCATCCAATCCTCTAAGTATGTGATGATGCAGGATCCAAACTTCCTGTTATTTTCCAAACATCTGATTTCGTCTCGTTTCATTCAACATGAAATCGGTTCATTCTTTCTTCCAGAATTGGCTCGTTGTCAACTTTCTGCCGTCATGTTTGTGAGTACTGGGTACGAATCTGGATGTGTTCAGACTTCTCATAATCTGCTAATAAAGATTACATGATCACTTGAATGGTCTGATCACTCCAGAGAGCAGACGATGATCTGACTTTTATTATGCATGTGAACACGCTTACTGCCAAAGTGTGTGACTAAAATCGTCCAACCATCTGCTTAAGACCGTGTCTTCAACTATGCATTACTCTTTTTTTTTTTACATCTATTCAAGTCAATAGAATCAAAGGTCTTTTTTAACCAAGGTCAATTATGAAAGGCCACGAAGGTCTTACCGTTTTCCTGTATTCTCGGATCATCTTTAGTTTGTCTTCGCCCCCTTTGTTTTCTTCTTTCTGTTCGAGGCTGCTGATTATCCTCCAGGAGGCTCTTCTGGCTCCGATCACGTTCTTGTACGCTACCGACAGAAGGTTCCTCTCCTCCACAGTCAGCTCCACATCCATGCTGGCCACCTTCTTCATCGACTCCACCATTTCTGAGAGCCATTGGACAACGAAAAGTGAACAACGATTAAAACAACTTGCACGTCACAATTGTCTCAAAAATGGTGAAAAGGGATGAATTTGCTTACATCGTGTACAAAAACAGCTGAATATGAAATGCTTGCCATCCTAAATTGTCATTGAAATTTCATAAATACAACATAAGATCTAGTTTATGTTCATATACCAAAACTATATATGAAACTTTTAAGAGCCGTGTCAACCTCATTTTAAAGGTAAATGTGTTTTGCAGCACCAGTTAAGCTTGAATTGCTGGAAAGGGACAAAAACGACTCTTTAGGTCAAAAAGGTTGCAGCCCTAAACTCTCCCTATAAGAGTGAACAACATCACTGAATCAGTCCTCCTACAAACCGCTGACAGGGTTTTCTATATTATCCACAATAACAGCGAACAAACACCCCAGCTGAATATTTCAAAGTGTCCTTGTAATTCACAGAAATATCCAAATCGACATCTTCCACAACGAATCAAGTATTTAGGGGATAAAAGAAACATCTAACGGTTTGTATTTATTTTAAGGAGCACATCGTCTTTCACTTTGAAAAACAGAGCCGGGACTTGAAAGGTTTCTGCCATGCTCAGTGCTGCAGTAATAGAGTACCTGGGATGCTGCCCGAACATTAAACTCCTCTAACGCATACATCCACCACCTGTGGACACGTATGGTGGGATGCTGGGAAAGGAGCCAGGACTGTGATCCAGAGTGCTGCTGAGCTGGCGTAAATGTGAGCTTCAGAAAGTCACATTAAGATGTGGTATAAAACAGCAAAAAAAAAAAAATAGAGAGAAACTGAAGAGCCAACCTAAAACTCTGCTCTGTGAGAGTAATTAATCAACACAATAAAGCATTTCCTCTGGGTTCATGGAAATGAGACGCAACATGGAGCCTCTAACCAAATCACAGCATGCTGTTTAAGGAGGCTTTGCATGAACATAAACATCTAAATTAAACTTGATCTGCAGGTGTCAGCAGTATTTATTGTTTACTTTAATACATCAGCTGAGTAACACCAAAGTGCAATTACTTTTTTCATCTCTTGTAGTCCCACCTTTAAAAAAAAAAAAAAAACATTTTAGTGGATTCTGTCATTTCAGCGGCTTTAGTCACTTAAGATGTCTTTGCCTTAGTTTTTTTTCCCTGAGAGCTGCAAGTCGTCACTGCAGACAGAGGAGACTCACAGACCTCTAACTTAAGTGAACAGTTACTTTTGTAAAGTCTGGGATCAAAGCTTGAACTATGCCGAAGCACATCAAACACCTGTAACACCACTTGAGAAAAGCTTTGCAGAGGAACCAGGTTTTTTTGGACATGCGGAAGCTAAATCAGGCAGCATTTACAAAAATCTGAACTCTGACACTTAATATCTCAAAGCAAAGCGAGCAATCGAAACCTATTTTGGAGGACCTGCCGCCCTGCCCTGGAGGTGAGAGCAGCGTGCCAACGGCTGGGCTTTGAAAAGGCCGCAGACTGGGTGTTAACTGCAGAAGCCAATACCAGCATGTTGGTGAAACCTGATACACAATGGTTACAAGCCAGGAGGAGCACTCTGCTGGTTTGATCCCTTCGCTACGCCGCCCTGCTTGCACTCAAATCAACTCCCTGACCTCGCTGTGCCTTTGTAGCATTTTTCTTATCCCAGCTAAACAAGCCCACTTATCACTGCTTTAATGGTAGCTTTAACAATCGAACCCGTCAATGACTTCATAATGATGCTGCAAAGAGATTAAACAAGGCCAATCTGCAAAAATGTATTTGAAAATAAACCATCAAAAAAGAGGCCTTAAATGTATAATTACTACAGGTGACTACTTCCAGGAAGACGTTAAGATAGAGATGCTGTAGTGATTCCCAACATGGGGACAGAGGACGATGTAAGTCATTTCGTTCAAACGAATGTTACAAAATGCATTTTGCTTCTCAAACTACATGAATTCACTAGCGTGTGTAATTATTATACTATGTAAGATCATCCCGTGGACTGGATTGGTTCTATACGTGAGCCATGTTTGAGTCTGCAAGCAGTACGTTCTACACACTTGTTCTAAAATGAAAGACAGATCTTGAGAACTGACGACTGTTCAACAGTAATTGGTTTAAACAAGTGAATGGTTGGACATTCAACCATTTAATTGTAGACTATTCATGTTCTGTTCATATATATTAGACACCTCTGAACTGGATGGACTGAATATTAGAGTGGAACACACGCACGTTTTCCTGTGATTTATTACTGTATAATTGATTCATTAGGCCACACAATGAAGAGAACCATGAAATCAGACTGAAATATATTCTTCAAACAATAAAATGCACTGATGGATTGCCTTTTTGGTTTTTTTCATAGCTGGATTTCAAAAATGCCAAATGCACATAAAAAAAATGTGAAAACCAGCACATCTGCGGGCATTCATATCTACTAAATGCACAAAAGTGAGTCAGTTTTCCACAATTGTTCTGCAGCAGCCCATTTTTGTAATGGGGTTTTTTTTTTCTGCCAATGCAGCAGGTTCCCCACTCTCCGTAAACTGCAGGCTTATTATAAGCAACAAAATCCAATAAGGAGTCATGCGTCTAAAAATAGTCGCCAGCGGAGTGGTTATTCATATGATCATTAACCTGTAAAATACATTATTGAACTGATATGGCATATCGATAGAGGAAATGCAAGCCTTGAAAAACAAAATCACATCTTTGCAATCTTTGCTTGTATGAAACATGAGCACAGAAAGGAGCCGCGTTTGATCTGCAACAACAGGGCAGTTTAAAAAAAACTAGTAAAATGTAATTGAACTGACTACTTTTAGAGAGAAAGTTATCTAATATATTCAAAATGCTGCTGGAACTCTCTGTGTGAACTGTTTCAACATGCCGTGCTGACTGTTCATACAACTGCTCCTTAAAAGCCAGCGTCTCATTACACGAGTGTGACTGAGAGGAGACAGTGAGGCAAATCTCCTAAAAACAATCATTAAACTAGTCAAAGCAACCGTGATTGATGAGCTTTTGTCTGCAGCAATGCAGGCCACACTGTAAAACGGTTACCTACCAATTCTGATCACTCCTACAAGATGGTAAACCATCATTTCATTCTCACGGGGCAATAAAGTCCCCCAGTTAAAGTTTGGGCTGGTGGAGCCTATCTGGGTGGCGTTTATGTTGTGTGTGGGGGAACTTTCCTCCCACAATAAAAAAAAACAAAACATGTGTTAGAGATTCTTCAGAGAGATAGATAAAGCCATACGGAAGAAAAAAACGGTAATACATCAGTATAATTACCACCCTACCTGAAAAGCTGAGCCATTGCCTCCTTTGCTAATAAGCTGTAATGAGTGCAGTGAGTCCCAGAGTTCACAACTGAAGCACTAACAGCTTCTCATGAGTCCAGATTTTACACATTTGCCAATGATGAGCATCTACACTGAATATATCTGGGATGCATGAAACAGAGACATGTTTCGAGCCAATATCTTCAGCATACAATACTAGAATCCATTGACATGAAACAATAATGTTATGAGGCTACACCAAAGTCTTGTTCATGTAATTCAGCAATACGTAAAAAAATGTTAAGCCATACTAAAAGAAAATTGTCTCATACCATAGCAGTACATTACATTTGTTGCTATACGTACATTTAATTCTTATCTGTGAAGTGATTATGAAGTTTCGCTTAAGAAGACTGATATCCAAAAGTGACATGTTATCTTACCCACAGTACGTACGAAAAAAAATGCTTGAATTTGTTGACAAAGCTTGCATGTAAATACACAGAGTTGTTTAACCACATTTGTTTGCATTGATTTATTAGTTAGCCTGGTTGTCTCTCACACTCAGAATAGTAGCGGTATACCAGCAGAAACAGACGGATTTGTAGGAAATATGCAGAGCCTGTTGTGTGTGGTGGATCCCGGCTGACTGAGAAGAATCCGAGGAGCCTCAGGTCATGTTAATCTGGGTGTGGACGCTGGCTGAACCGCTGGATTTTTGAATGGAGTTTGGTGTGACGCGTGTCGGGGCTGAAGAAAGGCGAGGAAGCTAGTTAGCGGCTAACTGGGGCTAACGTGGAGGAACTATCTCGGCTCGCCGCAGAACGAGAGTTATTGTTCACCGAACACGGGAGCGGGAGCCGGCCCTCCAGAAAAGAAGGGGGTTCGGAGATGGGGTGCAAACGATTTTTTTTTTTTTAGGGGGGGAGGTGGGGGTTCAATCTGCTCGGGGAAATCTCCGCCATTTTGTCTCGTCTCACCCAATAGATCCATGTGAAGTGCTTTACCTGCGCCTCGGAGCCCCCTGCGCAGGGAGACCGAGGGGGGAGAGGGGGTGAGGGGGCCCGGCTTTCTGCAGTGACCGCGAGCTCTCCCGGAGCCTTACCGTCGTATCTCTCCGCCTGCTCGGCCAGCTTCGCCTGGTAAACTAAGTTCTCCCTGTCGGCCATGGTGCTCGGGTGCTGCTGGGGCTTCTTGTAACGTCCCGGTGGAGAGGGAGGATTAGCGGCTGCTCGGAGATTCCTGGTGGTTGTTCAGCACCGACGCTCCGCGTTGAGCGGAAGACCCACCGGTGGCACTGCCGTAAAGATGGCGGCGCTGCTTCATCCGGGACATCAAGGCAGGACTCCGCCCATCTTTAACCCCCCCCCACGCCCACTACCCCCATGGTCGGGGCCGAAATAGACCCACTCCGCAAAATTACCCCACCAAGGTCGATTCAAATCCCAGTTTGCAGCGCTTTTTTTTGTAAATTAACGCACCAACTTTTTAATTCAAAACCCCTTCATAGGGGACTCATACAAGACATACTTAGAATTTCACTGAAGTGTGATTTGGGGATATAGTGTACATGTAAATAAATAAACTCCAGTGATGAAAAATGTCTATAATTAAACTGACCAAAATCACCTTCACCATTGGCCTAATCCCTTACTGAATTGAATTTTTGCAAAAGATTGCCTCAAATATTATTGAATACCACTGTCCAAACATAAAATGGATTATTTCTTAAGAAATATTACACCTCATGCTCCCGCTATTGGCTTACGACACCTTGGTCCAGGTGTGTAAAACACATTTAAGTTTGGGGTCATTTCACAGTCCACTTTAATCTTGAGAAGACCATGTATGGCATGAAAATAACCTTTAAATTCAACTTTTTTTTGTGGTGCAGAGCATACGAGATGAAAATGTTTTTATTTTCGCAAATCCAAACAATTACCATGGTAAGTCCCTACAAACTTAACATAAAGTCAATCTTAATTATACATTCTGGTGCAGAATGCAGTGAAATGTCCAAAATTCTTTATCTATAACTGCTGAGTAATGAAGTAGCGAGCTTTCACAGCAGAATCACCAATATTTCAGCTCGAGTCTCAGTGTCGTTGTGGAGAAATGAACCCCCCCTAACAGAACGTGAATCACTTAACTGACGCTGAAGTTCTGATACCAACAACAAAATATGTGTATTGCAATTAAATAGTTACTGGTTTTATCTTGGACTCATTTTTGTTATTTATCTCTTTCACAAATTGAGAGAAAAAAAATAATGCTGGGAAAAGCATCCTCCAAACCTCTACTTTTAATTTGTGTCTCTGAAGCACTGTGATAATCCCCAGCAGAAAATCATTGCCCTTTGAAAACCATTGTATTTCTTATTGAGCAGGCACGTTATTTATCATTACTATTAAAATCTGGATTAGAACATAGTTTAGATTTTCTTCTATGTAAATAAACATAGATGAAATTTACTTATATGACAGCTCTTGCTTCGTTGGTAGACTGGGTTCTGTTCCAATCCCAACATTGGCAGGTTCAATCCCCTATCTTGGCCTGACCTTATGTGAACTACTAGCTGAGCTCTCAGAAAATGGGCGGAAGAAACTAAAATCATAATTTTTGGGGGTGTTATTTCAAAATTTGATCGGTTTCCCATACTACTGTTCTCATAAAATCATGAATAACTATCCCATTTACACAATTAAAACAGCAAAATGAACCTCTACCCATATCATATGGTATGTTCTGAGTGCCAATTGGTCATAAAACAACAATTTCAAAGTCTCAATCCAGTGTTAGTGATGACGTGACTCCCCAACAATGTTGGGGAACAATGTACTTGCTGCCACCTGGTGTGACAACTCAACAATGGAAATCTGCTTTTCTAACCCAAAATATATTCAGTACAAACTTCTGACCCCTGCAAGGAAAGCCAACGCTGTATCATACTACCTCATGCCTCTTTTTCCCCGGAGTGCAACCGGCAGCAAAGAAAATTCTGTAATGGCCGCTACTGTATTAGTATATAGACTTTGGTTCTTCTTTCTTATTCAAATTTGGATTGTGCACAAGCGAAATCTTGCTTGTGTAATACCGTTGGGTATACTACGCTTCGAAGTACATATTTTATAGTTGACAAAATTGACAAGAGACGTTCATAACATCTGGCCCAGACAATTTATGCCCCTTCCTTTTTCCTACTGTCTGTAGCTAAAATAGAAGAACCAGTAGGTCACCTTAAAATCTTTCAACTCAACATGTTGAATGTACTTACATTCCTGACTTCATTAGGTGGTGATCCTTCAGTGTCGAACAAATACAGGCTAATTTGTAAAACCTCGATTTTATCCTAATTTTTTGGAAAAGTTAGTAAATTCAACAAGTACTTGTGTTCATAGAATCTACAATCAAAACAACCTGGTTTCAGGATGAAAAAACAGTACAATAAATGCTGTCACAAAAGTTCTCAATTACATTATAGAAGCTTTAGACACCAACATTTGCCATGCTACCCTCTTCCTTGGCTTATCTACTGTAAACCCTCTGACCCTGTTGATCATTTTGTGTGGAAAAAGTATGACAGACGTCTCACATCACGCTGTGGGTTGCTTAAATAATTATTCATCTTGCCAAAAGTGGTTGATCCGTATCAGTGGGTCATCCCCGGGCCTGAATTACGTTCAGAGTCCAAAAAATTACCAAACAGCCATAAAAACCCCCAATAAAATAAAGCCCTCAATGAAGAAAATACTCTGACCATTTGTCTTTCTAATGAGGCGTGTGCATATTCTCTATTTACCCCTTTCTTAACTTTAAACAGAATAACTTGACACCCCTTCTTACAATTTGGTATAGTTTTATTGACTAGGTATATTAAACACATTACATGCTACAGAAAATAAAAAAGGTAATATTAACTTGAAAATAATATACTTTCATAACACTTTGACACATTGTACAATCTCTTTAAAAAAAAAAAAAAGTCCTATTTTTGCTTGTTCGGATCCTCTTCAAGTCTGGGTGAAATGGCACAAAGGTAAAATTATCATCACTGTGGAGGAAAAAAAAACAAAAAAAACAAACAAGGCTAAAACACATTATTTGGCTTGATGAGACTTTCTTGAGCCGTAGAGGAGATAAGGTGCATATTGTGGGATTATCAGTGGTATCACGTAAAAGAAAATTAACAATGAGTAGTCATCAGTCTATGTGTGACTGCTGTGGCACAGTGGAGTCGCAGTAAAGGATTTAAGTGAGGATCCTCTTTTCTCAAAAAGGCAACCGTCAGAGGAGTTCTGTGCTATGCATCCGAACACAATGCCCAAATATCACTGAACAAGAATGACAAACACACACACAAATTAGGTGGTACCTCAACACAACGGAGGAGCAAGTTTCCTTTAAATTCAAACTTATCCACGTTCGTAAATTCATCATTACAAATGACACATTAAAAGATTTTAGGGTTTTCCCCAGAAATGACCATTTACTGTATAAAACCCATCAGCGTGAGGCACAATGTTTATGTCCGAGGGTAAATCTTACATTGAAGTTCACACACATCTGCAGCAGCACACTTTATAAATATTAAGACTGTTGTCAAACAGTCACTTTAGTGTTAAGTGGACTTTGAGAAGCTCACAAACATTTCTTGAGACTTGTGGAAGATGGAGATTTCATAATATTGCATATATTTTAACTACAGTATACACAAGGCTATAAAGACTGTGTGTGGCTCAAAATTCTGAGAATAAAAATATGGCAGTAATGAAAAGTACAAAAATATCTTTTTTTTTTGTAAAATTTGCATGTAAATAAACACAAATGGAGGGAAATTTTACACAATGTAAACTCAAGACTGTTACCTAACTGACCATCTGGGGTGTAATGCATGAAGTTTTGAGATGGTATAGAAATCAGGAAATTATATCTGAGATTTCTCTTGAAATAAAGAGAAGTTCCACTTAAAATATGTTTTTCAAATCGTGGGACAATGGCAGGGACATTTTGAAGTTACAAAAAGGGGAAAACACTTCATCTCCAATATAGACGTTGGTTTGTTTATTGTACAGAAATACTTTATTATGCCACAGCCACTCAATAAAAGACCTAATTTAATTTATTCACTTCTATTTGACTGTCAATTTTGGCAGGCGTGGTGAAACTCTTCAAGGTGAAAACACTTCACAACATGGGGAGAGTTACAAACGACAAGTTTTCAAAGTAGAATTTCTTTTCCCTGATGGCAACATTTCCATGACCTTGGGAGTCCTGGTGAGCAACTTCAATTCCCACTAAAAATCAAGGTTTTCGACAAGGGTGGGTGGGCGTGTGTGGTGGGGGGTCACACTACTTTTGATAGGCACCGAACTCATGAAGAAGCACTTAATGCATTATTACACAATAAAACGGATGATAAATGAGCTTCCGACTCAGTGATGATAAGGTACTATTTGTAATTAACCAACAGTCGGATTAGGACCACAGGAGGATTCTTATCTCACAAAACAGTGTTTTTTTATCAGTGTCGTTGCCACTTTACAACCAGTTTCAAGACACCTAATTGAGATTAAATCAAAAAAACACAGCAACTTCCTGATTTCTCTGGGTGATTTGGAGAAAAAAGGGGCAAAAAGAGCAGATTCTCAAACAGGATGTCGTAAAATGGTGTCAACTTCAAAGAAACAAATCCTAGAGTAGCAGTCTGTGGTTTAGGTGTGTTTGTCAGTGTGTTATGAAGGCTTGAAAAAAATAAAAAGCTTCATGTGTATTCAAAAATGAAAGAAGAAAATAAAAAAAAAAGCCCAGGAGAAACAAAGGGCCTACAGCAGATGTTCAT
>OMNM01032062.1:3206-22251 GCA_900302745.1 Parablennius parvicornis
TCCTTCTCCATGCACTTTCCAAGAGGTCTTCTTCCAGAGCTTCATAAAGATCTTGCTGAGAGTCACTTTTCTTTCACTACAGAGATCTACGGTCAAGTTCTAAACCATCTAAAAATCAACAAACCTGCCTGTCAATGAAAAATAAGCAAAACCTAAACTCTTTCTTCACGAGTCGCTGCAGCTTCAGGCGATGCTGATGATGTCATCAACTTCAGTCTCTCCTTCTGGTCCATTGAGAACATCTCACATCAGATCATTAGACAGTCCAACACATCATTTTTTTATCGACCAATTACTCAATAGCTAACTCATCCTATTTTCAAAATGTTTTGCCTTCTAATTAAAATTTCCATGAGATTACCAAATTTTATTCATATATCCCTAATTATTAAATATCCCATTATCTAATATGTTATGCATATTATCTTTTAACTCTAATCATGCCCTTAATTGTTATTATATATTCAACTATCACCATTCCTCTCATTCTAAAACTCAATATTTTCTCATCTTAAATTTAATAAAGAATTCTCAATTTATCTTTTACTCTACTGTCACATACAAGCATCACTGGTTGAACACTGTGCACCTCGCTTCTACTTTCCTGCGTCCATGAATTTCTCATGAGACATTTCCTCCACAACCAAGCATCCCATGGGGTCTTCTCTGCCTCTTACTCCTCATCTGTGGTGCTTCTGGCGATGCTTCTCGTCAACCTCTACAGAGAACCCACATTCTGTCCCGAGACTCCTTCTCAAGCAAGTATGATTCTCTTTTAAAGCCACAAACCACAGTGGAGTCTGTTGAGAGTCTGTGAGGATTCCTACCAGCAGGAGCAGACGGGCCAACACTTTCAAGATGCATCTCTGTTTTAATTACCATCATTTAAATTCACAGGGTATGGCTCTGTCCCTAACATTAATCTTAATTTTACACCTATAAGACAGTCAGTCTCATTATTTATCCACTTATTTCCATTTAACATTATTCCCACATCTATCTTTTCCTATAAAATAAAAAAGTTGATCACTAAATTTTAGAATTTTCAACATTTTCCTAATAATGTGATTCGTTTTCCATCTAATTTTCTCCGCACTTTTAGTTCAAGTTCATGATAAAATAATTAAAAGCTTATCTGTCTTATTGTCCATTGTTGATTAAATTCCACACTTTGCCTAAGTTTTATTTTAAATGTTCTATTTGATATTTTTATTAAACCTTACTGATTGAGATGTACCACTGTAACCTAATTTTATCAACTAATTTATCTCTGCATCTGTTTAATTCTGTTTACACCAATGTATTAAAATCAATTCTCCAATAAAAAAGTATCCATTATCTGATCTGATCATTCTTGTCTTCTAAAAGATAAATTTAATTTGAAAAACTAAATGTTGCAAATTCCTTATTTATCATATGAATCTTCCCTCTTGTTGAGACATGAGGATCTCCATGGCTCAATATGACATATCATAATTTTATCTCTATAGTAGTGTCTTAGTTCAAGTTACCGTCATTTATTCATCCAGTTAAAAGTTTAATCATATATATGGAAATCTAATTTGATCCTAAAAGTTTATTTCCTCAGTTTGTCATCACCACTTCATGTGTCTACTTCCCTTCTGTCAGTGTTCATAATCCAACCTTCATATATTCTCTGTCCAATTCACATCACATCACAGCATGTCGTCATCTCATCCGAAGGTTCCTCGTCGTCAGGCCAGTAACCACCTCCACAGCCTTATTACTCTGCTGCACGACCACAGATCCTCCTCCTCTGGAACCAGCTCTCTGTTCCATTGTGTGTTATTTGCCCTCAAAGCCGCATTTCCTCTTCTGCATAGTCTCAGCAGGGCAGAAAAAACACAACAACACAGTAGTCACCAAACACAACAAAATCTCCAATACACTCTGCTTTACCGAACATAGATGTGTCTGTACTTAACGTTCCAGTGAAATCCACATTTGGAGTTTGTGTCGCAGGAGCAGTGTGAGGATCAGAACTGTGGATCGAAGTGACCATTGCCTGTTCACAACATTAAAATAAAAACTGAAAGAAAAAAAAAATTAGTCATATCATTTTTCAGTTTCCAAATAGCAATGTGATCGGTGAACAACTCACATTCTCTCCTTAGTTTGTATGCCAGTACAGTTGTTATCACCTCAGCAGCTTGACACGAAGAGCTGCAAAGTCTCACACACAGTTACTGAAACCCACAAACAAAACTCTTTTTTTTTTGCAATCATGTAATCATATGAATCCCATCCAATTCTTATTTTAACCATTACGTTTTATCTCAGTTTAAATATCCAATGATATACTGAGTTTACCACTACTTTGATAGTTTCAATCACATTTTACCACTTAGTTTCCAAAATCTTAACCACAAGTTCAAAAATTTGTTTTATTTTAAACAGGCCTTTGCATTTTATAATCTAATTACAAATGTATGTAGTATTGAATGCCCAATGATCATTAAAAAATGGCAATCTTTTAACAGTTACACGCAAAAAAAATGTCAAGCTTATCTCTCCCTCTGACCAGGCACATGTCAGCATGTTAAGGTCTCCCTCTTCACACCCCAAGTGGCCAGTCTGTGTCTCACAGCCTAAATGAACTTTAATCACTTTTACCATTATGTAAGAAAGTGTTTGGGATTTCATTACATCACATTTTTATCATTTTTCATATCAAATTTGTCTCCCTTTTGAGGATTTACTCATCGCATTCACATTCTCTTAATTTCAAATCAGCTGCCACCTGGTGTGTGAGCCACATCACATTCCAACAGTTTACACTGAGTTTACCCCACACATTAGAAACAAACTCAAACAAAACAAAAAATAAAAACTGAAAATCACTCTCACACAGTGTACAATCAAACCGTTTTACATTCTACATCCGTAAATGGAGACTCTTATATCTTTCAGTCATTTCAAACAAAAAATCTCACTCACACTCAACTTCTCCACAGCGAGTAATATTCACGCAATAGATTTCTCAGGGCTTTGTTCTCAAGCAACATCCACCATTTTCAGACCACAAGTCACACACATCTTGTTTCTGCAACTTAAATTCACAACTCAGAGTGCTCTAATCACTCAGCACAATAACTTTGCAACGTGACCACATAATTCAATGAAACGTGCAACAATAACCACAGTTAACCTCTAATCTGACTCCAAAACATACGCGTGCGTTTCTATTTATCATCATCATTATTACTTATCTATGAGTCTCAGAAAAACTTTACGACTCAAACTACCCAGGTACAGAAAATAAATCCTTAATACTCAAACCCACGTCTATGTGATCCAAGGAATCACATCCCAGTTCCCAGAACTGAGGGTCTTGATCTCCTCTGAAACAAAACTCTTTCAAAAAACCAATACTATGAATCCATTGTGTTAAATACACCAGTTTTATAAACATTACGGGAACTCAGTCTAAGACTTGTACTTCAAAAGCAACAATTATTCATGTAAACATCTTCTGTGTTACCGGTTGTGAAAAACTCATTAATACAAATATAAAAAACCCCACGTCATGCAAATTTAAAAAAAAACAGCATCCCAGTTTTCACACTGAGGGCTTTGATCTCTTTCGATCCAAAGCTCTTTCGAGCAGTCGATCCTCTGAACTTAGGTGAAATAGACGCCATAATGAGTAGCTAATTCACAGAGGCTTCACCACCATAAGTACTCAGTCTTCGACCTGCATTCTTAGAAAGACGACAAACTCCGGCCACTCTCTTAGCGATACCGTTGATAGGAACTAGGCTTGGGCGGTAATACTGTAATTACGGTACACCACGGGGTCATGAAAATAGTGATGTATCAGTTTCAATACCGTCAGTTGAAAAAAAAGAAAAGAATTAATTGATTAAAAACACGATTGCATGGCCCAGAATCCAGATCCGGAATCCTTTGTCTCGTTTTGTCAATCCTCCAACTTTCCAGTACAGAAGGTTCACTACTTGCAGCCACACACCTGCCAAGTGCCAACAGATGACAAGCTGTGGGAGCACCTCGCTACAGAAGGTATGATGCTTGACGCTCCCATTGCGGTGTGTCACAAAATCTCCGACTGTTCCTTAGTTTCAACAGCCAGCCAAAATCCATAGCTCAGCATCAGGGTCACCAATTTGGATTTTAAAAGAATTATACTATTCTGCATGTTCAAAACTGTGGCTGACTAAGAACAACAGAGATAGTAAGAGTTTAACAATTATTTATTGAACAAAGCATTCTTACCACAAGGCAGATTCGCACAGGTCTGGCCAGTGCTCAGTCCCCATTTCTGATGACGAAAGAGGAAGTTTACAGAGAGTCTTAAACCCAAAAAATAAGGTATCAAAAAATATCTTGAAGTTGTCTTGGACTGCCACTTAAAATTTGAAGCGCACACAAAGAAAATATCAAAAACGATCAAGACCAACTTGAATTACTTTCGTTTAATAAGACCTTGTTTATCCATGAATGCTGCTAAATTGTACTTCCACTCAATGGTTGTCTCACATGTTTCATATTGTATCACTGTGTGGGGACAAGCTTCGCAGTCGGCCATGAAAAATGTCACCTCTCTGTACAATCAGGCATTAAAAGTGATGGACAGAAAGCCCATGAGGTGGCACTACTGTACAATTTTTTAAGTCTCGACAGTTTTATTAAATATCCGTAATTAACCCTGTGTGGCCGAAGATGTTTTTGCCGTTTTTTCACTATGTTTGATTTTTCCTTTATATCTCAAATATAAAATCCATAACCTTTGTCTTGTTTAGTGTCATTTTTTTCAGGGCAATCTCATAACTGTAAATCTGAATTATTATCTTCAGTTTGGCATACTTTATTAATACAGTAGATCAAAAAGCACCCAAAAACTTCAAATTTTGGTGGGAAAAACATTGATTTATTTACTATAAAAATTACAAACATGTTTAACGAATCATTTGGTAACTTGTAGAGCAAATCTTAATTATATGTTTCCAAAACTTAACAACAAATGAATCAAAAAACACAGTTATATACAGATATTTACATTGAAATGAAAGCAATGCCTCATGCATTTTTGTACAACTATTTACAAAAGGAAGTATGAGACACATACACTCTCAGCTTCTCAAATTATTTGTGCCACTCACAAAAGCAATTCCTGTCAGTCACAACACAGAGGGGCACATCACAAGCATGGCATTTCCATGGAGTGTCTTTTCTTTTGTTGTGCTCCTGCAGGCAATGTTTACAATTTAGTCTGCCTTTGGCTGTGGCGCTGAAGCCTGGAACAATGGGGACAGGGACGTGGTCAGCTCTCCTGGTCTGAGGGACACCTGCTGCATCTGTGTCACAAAGCTGACAGACCAGCTCCACCATGAAGTTTTTGTGGGACATTGCCTGCACTCCGTTGACACCGCACAACTCACGATGGAGGATGTAAGCATTCATTGTTGCAATGTCAAGGAAGTGGAGCAAAACAGCCTTGTACCACCGGGCAGTTTTGCGATGAGCTGAATAGTACTGGAGCAGCTGTTCTGATAAGTCAACCCCACCCATGTGATTGTTATATTCCATTATTGGTTTGGGGCAGGGGATGTGTCTCAATGTCCAATGTCTTTCTTGGTCCTCCTTGGTCACCCTCCTCCGTACACTCAGTTCTGACACTGCAAGATAAATGGTGGAGCACACAGCCACCTCCTGAGTGTCCATCCACTTCAGAAAAACCAGTTGCCCCTCACGGATCCACGTCACAGATCCTCTCTCACTCTTCTTCGTGAGAGCATTTTTCCTACTTCTGGGGCAGCCTTTGCGGTTCTCTCTGTACGTTTCACTTGCTCCAAACTTCATTTTGTCCAGTTCAATGAACAGTCTGGGACTAGTTTAAAAATTGTCCACGTAGATGTGGTACCCAGTGCCAAGGAAGGATGGCTGCACAAGGTTCATCACCACATCATAAGACAGCCCATGTTCAATGGAGGAATCCTGCTCCCAGTGTAAATGTCAAACCTGATGGTGTAACCAGTGGATGACTCAGCCAAAACAAAGACTTTCAGTCCCCATCTAGTTGGCTTGTCTTTCATATAATGAGTCATCCCAGTTTTTCCATTTGTTGCCACCATCCTTTTATCCACTGCCAGTTCCCTCTTTGGATGGTAGTAAGCCTGGCAGGCAGTGCGGATGTCATCATAAAGAGGCTTGACTCTAAAAATTTTGTCATGTCCCGGTGTTTACATCCACACTTTCGACAGGGATTGAAACAGCGAGTCAGAGGACGCTGCAGCTGCAACTGCCATTTAAACGGTCAAATGATTGCAACGCACCAGGGCGTCCGTCGGCGGAAAAACGCGCACAGTTTTCATCATATCTCCACCTTTATTTGGGCTATCAACATAATTTTAAAGATTGTAGTTTTATGTCCGCACTTTCAACACCAATTGAAACAGTGAGTCAGAGGCCGCTGCGCTGTGTCTGTAACTGCCGTGTAAACTGTCACGTGATTAGAACACACCGGTGCGTCTGTCATCCCCACAGGGTTAAAATTAAACTTTAAATGTGTGTATAATCTTGCGCCTGAGTTTGTATGCAAAATGATAGAGAAATGTAACCCCTGTGGTGTCACCTCTAGAGGTGCTGCAAGAGGCGACTGTAAACCAGCCAAATGTAAAACCACTTCCGGTCAAAGCAGCTTCTCAGTTAAGGGTCCACAGAGCTGGAACAACCTACCTGCCGAACTGAAACCCTCACAGATCTGAACCAGTTCAACAGCAAAGCAAAGCGCTGGTTAAAGACTAACCAAGCATGCGAAAATTTAATACATTTTTAAAAATGTGCAAATTATTTATATTATAGCATGTTTTATGAATAGCCATGTATAACTGTTTGCTTGTGTCTGTTTTATGTTGGGGACCGGGTCTGCAAATTAGCCTTTGGTTAGATGGCTCATTGGACATGGCATCGGTTGCTATTTTTGTAACAATGCTCTCTGTTCTTTCCCTCTTAAATAAACTAATAAAAAAAAAAAGAAAGAACCCAAGAGGTGGGCTTCTCCCATCTGGGACCATCCTGCATTGAAAAAAATTTAGAGAGCCATTTCTTTAAAAAAAGCTAAGTAACAATTTCCACAAGGAAATTCTAAGAAACTGTTACTTAGGATATATTCAAGTAAAGTTCACTTGACAGCAATAATTAACATTTATCAACAATAACCTAGTAATGTTTACTTGAGTATCAACAAAACGTAACCCTCTTTGATAGTACATTTTAATCAAGTCTATCTTTGTATCTACTTACAAAACCCAAGTAAAAAACATTAGATTTTTAGAATTATTGAACTAGATTTTCCTTTATTGTATTTATAGTAATATCTAAGTAATATTTATATGATATTTAACCTACCATCTTGAACACTATTCTAATATGAATGTGTTGGATTTTTAAAATGGCCTACTTTCAAAATGGAATGGTTAATAGATGAAATTATCTGAAAATATCAACAAATATGAAGTAACATTGCACAATAACTTTAAAACAAGAGCATATTTATTACATATTCCAAAAGTACTGCTTACTGCAGTCTGAACATACGAACATTTCCTGATAAAATGCCATATAAAAGTGCAACAGCCTCAAGTGGCAGTAAAATAGTTTGGTTTACTAGGTTTACAGCTTTGCTAGAAAAAAAACATCATAAAACAATGCTGCTGTAGAAAATTTTCAAGATAATTACCAAATATTAAGAATTACAGATAAAACAACCAATCAAATGTGCTGAAATGTAACTTCTGGACAAAACATCAAAATCCTTGAACTATTTACAGAATTTACAAGTGTGTATTGTGCCACACAAGAGAGAACAGGTAAGCTTGAACACACAGCTCAAGCAAACACACAAGATTATGAACAATTATATAAAACATATAATGAAATGCCCTGAAATGTAACTTAAAGAACACCACATTCCTTTAATTATTAACATTCCATAAATTATACTTTTTTAATTTTTTTTTAAACAACAGGTCGATATAGTAACTCTTTTACCTTGCTGACATGTTTCGGCTGCATCTGCAGTCATCCTCAGAGCATCATCTGGTGTGTGAGATGACGTGGCGGTCTTTCTCAGGTGATCGGCCTGACAGATCTGTCAGATTCCAGTGGTCTTTGGAGAATGGAATCCTGTGTGTGTGAGGGTGTAAGCCCACTGGTTCCGGTTTATGTTCATCCACTTCCTGACCTCGATGATTACCCGTTTGTGCTTTAATATCCAAGTACACTTGAACTACTGAGGTAACTCATTTTTTTCCAACAAGATTCAACAAGATCAAAATCCAACAGTTTGTTTAAAAATAATATTCTTAACACTTTCAGCAATACCGCGTAAAGGCCAACCTTTTCTGAAAACTAACGAAGTGTTGTCATTTGTCATTTTCCCTAATATTAGTTAATCTCATGCAAATATTTGTCCTCATAGCATGTGAATTGCATGTAAATATATTGAAAATACAGGTCATAAAATAAAATCAAGTAAAAATTAAATAAAAATAAATGCATAGAGCAAAAAAATAAGTTTAGCGGCTAGTTCTGGTCCACGGGCCTTATATTTGATTTAATTAAACTTCAGCACTGCCACGAGTTGCAGGAGGGTGTCCTTTCCTAAAACTGCTCCGTCAGCTCTTACTGGGTGTTGTCCAAATTTCGAGCAAATTGTGTGCAATTTTTTAGATCGACTTTTTCGATAACCGTCTAAATGATGGCATGCTGCCTTATAATGAGCACTGTAATAGAGCTGCCGCTACTGAACCCATCCCCACCTTGCATCGTGTCCTCTCTCTCGGCCGAAACGTGTGCTGCCAGAGTATGGTCTGGTGCATTTCAGCTGAGAGACACGTTGTTCCCCGCTTCCAAACACAGTGCCCCGAAGACTGCTCCGAGCCCCACTGTAGGTCTTCGTGTCTCGTCCGCTCTCTCGGCCGGTGACCGGCTTGTGCTGCCAGAGTATGCTCCGGCTGATATTTTGCCAGAGTATGCTGCATTTTGGCATGCAGAAATTTTCTTTTTTATATATATCATTGTTGAACCTTTACCGCTTTAGTAAAATTAAAAATCTCCTGTTCAGCAGCCAGAAACATGTTCACAGGAAACTGCTACACGGTCAAGTTTGTCATTGGTAGCTAGCTAGTGGGCTAAACGGGTCAGCTAATATTAACTATAACTATTCCATATTCCAACATTGAGGTAAATGGATGAGCAAATGCGATATACAAAGTTAATAAAGCATTGAACTTACCCATGTGGCTCCATATCGTTTAATTTTGTGTCTTCCATTGTCCTCTGTGTAGTCTGCCCTGGGACTTTGTCTGGGCATGTCTGAGAGAAAATTATCGAAGATCTTCTGATGCATGCGCAGAGTCACCACAAGGCGGCGAGGTTCACTGCCATTACCCAAGTAGATTTTACTTTCTATCATCAGGTAGTAAAATCAATAATTTAATTAGGTAAATATACTTTGTGTAAACAATCAAATTTACATGTAAAAGTGAGGATACAAATTTACAGACAATCACCAAGTAAGACATTACATAAAAGATGACATTTTTAAGTAAAAGATGTGAAATGATAAATCCTTGTAAAATTTAGATGAATACCTGAGGTAATAATAGAAAGCCAGAAAATAATTTTTTTCAGTGTGTGACCCGCCTACTATGACCCTCGACCACTCTGACCAATCACACTGTCCTCTCATCCTCTCCTGTCCTCTGACCATCCTGCTAACACTCAAGTTGCAGTCAGTTCTTCTTAGGTTCATGAATATGTTAACAAAAACCCTAATTCAAACAAAGCATTAAGAGGGCTGCAGCTCCTACTGTCTCCTTGTGTCTTTAAAATGGTGATTGAAAATAACGGACTACATGGAAAGATTTAACTTAAAGATTTAGCTTTGAGTGATGCATTCAGAGGCATCATGTAAAGCCGCTCTCTGACATATTAACAAGCTAAAATGATACAGTAGCGAGGAAAATCAAGATCATAAAACACCATTAAAGAAACTTAAACAATTATTCAATAGCAGTCTACATACTCTCCCAACAAGATATATCTCATGACATGGCAGCATTTCTAACACAAACAATGAATGCACTGTTTGCGTTGGAAACACAGAAACACAGAGAAAATGACAACAACTCAGACGGCAGAGCCATCTACGATGATGAAACCACTCTTGGGTGCGTCCACATCCCAAAGTCACATCAAAGTGACCAAAGTCTTTACAACAATAGGCTTTATGCACATATTCAAATTGTGTAGCACCTTTTCCTCTTAATTCATCCAATCCTTCCTTTTGTACCAGTGACTGGAAAAGTGCAAACAATTTTCTGAACTTTCCTTTGCTGATTGTCTGGTAGCTCAGGTGTTGGTGTCTGTTGGGGTTTATATATGGTCATTAGCCTACTGTAATTAATTACAGTAAGTGATTAATTACTGAAAGTAATAAATCACTGGAAGTCATTTATGAAAAAGTTTAATTATTAATTAAAGTAAACTGTGATTTATTCATTAATAACTGTAAGTAATTCAATTAATACCTAAAATTGATATATTATTGAAGATAATCTATTAATTAAAAAGACAATTATTAATTTGAATAAGCTGTTATTTATTCATTAATAATCAATGGGGCACCACCAAAGAATCTGGAAATAGCTAATTGCCAAACCACGAGTCTGCTTTGAAAAGGATTTATTTAAGTTAGTTAACATTTCTGTGCAAAATATAATAATACTTCATAAGCAGGAAGGTGTGAAATTCAAAAACCAGCGACTGTCAACAATAAATGCACAGTAATCACCAGGAATCGTTCAATTCAGCTAACAGACATTTATGAACAAAAATGTATTAACTCACAAACAATTATGAAATTAATTCATAATGGCGCACATTTTTACATGCAGAGCTATTGCCGTGACGAGAGGAAAATGCTTCCTGAGGTCACGTGACAATACTGAGCAGCCAGAGCGGTCCGGTACTGAGACGCGAGTTTTACCAGGATGTCGGAACATGCAGTTAAAACTCAGCAGTTTGGACCATACAGAGGTTGGAGTGCTACATGTGAGTGTGTGTGGGAGCGCTCTGATCTAACTGATTTAACTGAGTACCCGGGGGTGTGCGCGGGTTGCGGGTATGCGCGCCAAGTTGGGATTAGTGAACAGAAAGGAGAAAGAGTAGGAAAGTGTCCAGCAAGAAGATACCGACTCCTTCACACAGAGATCGGAGTGGCTTTGGGGAGCTCACTCGGTCTCTGGTTTCTGAGGTGAAGGGCCACATTAGTCTACTTCTTGCACAGACACTAAGCCTCTTACTTGATGTGGACAACATAGACATGTGCTTTTGTAGCTGAGAAAAAGTCCTCCGAATTGCGGCCCAGGCGGGTCTCTGGCGTCTCAGAGAACAGGAAGCCTGAGTTACGTTTGTGGTGTGCAAACACGGGAAGGTCTGCAAAATTATCTGGTGAGGGGAAAAGGTGTTTCTTGTTGAGGTTTTTAAAGAAGTGGCTCAGGTTATTGTGCTTGGCCCAGGTTAGCATTCGTAGCTCAGGTCTGCATGCTGGCAGCTAGCGGCGTTGCTGTGGCGTGCTCAATGGATCTGGTTGGAGGGAAAAAAAGAATAAATACTTTTCCACGGCTTTTAACTTGGCAAGCAAGGTAAATCCCGGGTCTGATTCTAATTCGGCGGGCAGAACCTGTTGGTTCTGTGACTTCCACGTTGTGCTGGAACGTGGCCTTTATCCACTCCTCGGGTACCCAACGTGAAGTCGACGTTGTTCCGGCTTAGAGATAAATTTGGATTTCGCAGGTCCAGATATTTATACCTGGACGTCATGTCCCGGGTCCTCTTCCTCCTCTTGGTGGATGGAGTCTCTGTGGCAGTGAGCATGAAGGGATTGTAGGAAAAATGTGAGAGTGTCAGTTTTTTAATCTGTGTGTGTAAAACAGGATTTGTGCACCTGTATTTAAGAAGTTGTGAATGTGTAAGTGAGGTGTTGTATTTGTGGAGAAAAATTGTTCTACAGGTACAAAAAATAATTCTACAACTACACAACTAACGACACACAACTACAACTCAGGTACACAACTACAAATTTTACTTTTACAAGTGCTAAAACCTTTTTCACCAATAATATCTCTATACTGTCCACCCGTTGCACGCGGGGACACACACTCACGCATAAAGCAGCTCTGAGACGTGGACGGCTAAGACGATGTTTTGTGGGAAAACGACGACCCCACACCCCCCCTCCTCCTCCTCGCAGTCTGCACTGTCATCTAATAACAACAAAAAACGTGCTCCAGAAGGAGCTGCAGAAGCTACTGACGCTAGCCGGAGGAGGAGCAGGGCCATAGATCTATATAACTTAAGAGTTATACAGAAGAGCATAGATATACAGAAGACTATGAGCAGGAGTCTACTTCTAAATTTCAATGTGCTTCATGTCTTCTTATGCATTTTGGGTGTATTTGGTGAGTCACAGCGCCCCTTAAGTCCTGGCATATGTACTACATGCGCTGAAGCCTCGTGTTAAGCCGTATTCATAGTGACGTTTGGACGGAATGTTTTTTGAAAATGCTGGGAAGAAAAAAGATCGTTTTTCCTCGTGTGGATGGGCCTTGAAGGCCAATTTATACTCGGCCAGTTCATACACCGCCAATTCATACGGCCAGAACTGACCGGGCCGAACAAAATTACATCACTTCCTTCGGCCAGCTCCTTCTGGCTGAACAAATTTGGTTCGGCAGTGCAGGCTGTCCTGTCAGAACTCACACTGCCGAAACTTCGGCAGTGACGTGCGCTGCGTCTGTGTGTTCCAGCTCGCAGGCGCAGCGTACGAACTATCTAAACTGAGTTTCAGCTCATTAATTACCACCAGTCATATTTTAATCACATTTATCATGTGACGTCGCTACTTTACGAGCCCCGCAGCTCGTTTAAATGTGGGAAGTCGGGCTTCCCACATGAAACTAGCACTTGAACGCACCACTCACCACTTGCCGTCAGTTCCTGTGGTAAAACAGGACCAACAAAGCGGCTCGGACAAAAACTTTCTAATCCATTAATAAAACAGTTCAGAGAAATGTATTTCTGAAAACTTTGGAGGCGAGAAATAAGCTGTGTAGTTGAAAAGTTAAAACTCCGCTTCACAGACGAGTAGCTGCTGTGAGGGGGCGTGGCCTGCGAGTTCTGCAGCTTCTTGTGGGAGTATGAACAGTCCTGCTGAACAAACGCTTTTTTCGGCAGCTGGCTGACGTCACTGCCAAAGTTCTGGCCGAAGTTCTTATGGAGTATGAATTACCTGAGTGAAGCTGACCCCCCACCCTACGCAAAACACTGTGAAAATACTCCCAATCGATTGTGCTGCGTTAGTGCTGGTTTGTGGCGTAAAAAGTATTGTTTGTGCTGCTTCTGTTTTTAAGATATTAAAGAAATAAAATTTGAAAAGGAGTTCATGTGTGCGTGTGCCCAAGGTGGACGTCGCGCGCACCCGTGCAGCAGGAACGTAGCAGCTTCTAAGCAGCTTCCCCACTTTGTCGAAACTGAACAAAAATGGTCTCAGTTGTTTGTGCTGCCTTAGTGTTGGTTTGTGCTGAAAGAATGATCATTTGTGCTGGTTCTGTTTTTATGATTATCAAGTTTATTATAAGGTCATGATGTCACAATGTCCAAACTGAACAAAAATATTCTCAATCGTTTGTGCCACTGTTACCAATTCCTCAGTAAGGAAAGTAACTTTTGACTGTCCTAAAAGTTGCTAGAAATCACTCAATTCAATTCAATTCAATTCAATTCAATTCAATTAAACTCAACTAAACTGCGACAGTGGAAAAAATCCTTTTAACAAGAAGAAGCCTTTGCAGAAACCAGACTCAGAGGTGGAGGCTTTTCTGCTGGCCGGTTGGGGTGAGAGGATAGAGGAGACTAAAGGATAGGATAGATAGATTGGAAAATGGATGCAAACCCTGCTGAGTTTCACAGGCTGTTGGTTGTTTTCATTAGTTAATAATACCAAATTCACTCTTTTTGTTTTCACAGATGTATCTGCATGGAGCCATTCTGGACAAAGAGAGAGGTAGGAAGTTCTTTTTCATTTTTTGGGTGGAACAGCAAGGCCACTCCAGTTTTCCACTGGTTCTTCATCTTTTCAATCAACTGTGATGGCAGCATCAAGCTCTTCACAAGGATGGGCATCCTCTTTGTTTTGGTTGTCTGTGTATTTTGCAGGCATGAGTGCTGCTTTTGCTGCTATTTCAGTCATTCTTTCACAAGTTGGATCCTCTTCTTTTTCTTTGTGTTTTGCAGCACAAATCCCGCATGTTGTCACCCTTGTAGGACGTTTTGTATGTTTGAAAAGGCCATGCATGTTTTTGAACTCTGCGGCTGCGCTTGCGGTGATGTCAGTGACTTGGAAGAAAAGGACCATCACTCCTGTCCACAGTGGTAAGTAGCTCACCAATCTTATAATTTGTGGAATGATCTCACGGAGATAGTGGATATTCTCTCGATCCCCATCAGCCTTGGCAAGCGACCTGCTGTCCTCACATATTTCGGTTACCCGCTGTTTCAGGTCGGTATGGATCAGATCACATGGATCGGCTTTTCCCAGTTCTTTTCCCTCTCCATCTGGAAGTACGACGGACACATCCGCAATGAGGGATTTCAAGTATTCTTTGCAGATCTCTGATGTTAGAGGGACTCCAGATCTGTCGCTGCCTTCTGCCTCGCTGAGTGCCACAACAGTGAGAGCATGTAGCACTTCTTTTGCATGCTCCAGTGACTGTGATTTTATGAGTTGTGCTATTACCCTAACAAAAAAATCTTTAATGCGTTTTGTTTTGTTTTTCAGGGATTCCCATTGGCATATCATCTTGATGCAGTGAGCCACATCCACTCGAACAAAACATGGAGGCTTTTTTGCCGACTGCTTCCCTTGCAGGACACCAAAGCACACGCTTATGTAAGATTTGAAATCACGGTGAGTAGTAAAAGCCTTCACCAGAGCATCAAGAAAAGCCAGAGAAAAAGCACTCACGACTTGTTTTGGCACTAGTGCACCTGCACTGATCCAATCCGAGAGCCACTGTGCTATAGTACCTGCATCATGTCTCTCTGACAACATCTGGACTACAGCAACACTGGAGATGTTTGGGCCTGTCAGGACTCCTTGATATAGGAAGATGTGGCCAGATGGGCCATTTGGTCTTGTCAGTTTTTTCACCACTGAGCCTGTTGCGTCAAAACTGTGTGGTGAGTTTTCTTTGTAAATGTTTTGTAAGTGTGCATTTGTGTCTGACTCCAGTAATGCCAGAAAAACTTGTCCAGGCCGATGTCTTTGATGCCACTACTGTGCGGAGCACTGTATTTTAACAATTGAAGTGACTTAATGGGATCTTTGTCACTCAATTCCATGTCATTTCTCTCTTGCTTTGCTTTCCGCAGGGTAGCCAAATTGAGTAGATGGCTCAGCTCAAGATCTCCAAAATCCATCAGTTTGGTTGCCTGTGACGCTTGCCGTACACGGGTGGGGGTTCCCTCTGCTCTTACACAGTTCTGTAGTTACCGGCACACGCAAATGTCCAGACGCTTGCAATTACCTGTGTGGAGCTCTATATTGTATTAACTGAGTAATTTATTTACTTTGAAATCAGCTCACAGATAGGACTTGAACTTGGGATGGAATAAAGTTTCTTTTTTAATTGTCACAGAACGTGATCGACTGTATTTGTATATTTTGAATTTTCTCCGAACTCCCATCCCCCAACTCCGTATCCCTGTATCACTCTGCCTCCTCACCGCAACACCTGTAGTACAAAGTAGTCCTATCAATTTAAACCGATGTTCACCCAAAACAGAACTAAAGAGCGATGTCACATCGTCTCTTGATAAACTTTTTATATCTGAAAAATGAAAGCAGCACAAATGATGGGTATTTTTTTTTAATCATCATTATTTTGAGCAAAAGCAGCACTAATGCAGTCAGTATTATTTGGACTTTTATTATTTGGTTTCACTCAATTTGGAGAATATGGGGGGCTGTGTGACGTTACAATAACAATAAGCTTGTTCTTGTCACAAACCCAAAGGACAAGACCCAAAAATAGACTCAAACACATCAGTGATCAGATTTGGAAAAACTCTTCATTTGTAGGTCTCTGTGAAGCTACAGATGAAGAATTCCATGGGAAGATCCAGTTGGAGATCAAAAAGGCGAAATAAAGTTCAAAAACCAAGTTGAGACACAAGGTAAGAACAAAGAACCCAGGACGTCTTGAAGCGGGACACAGAGAAACTATTATATATCATAAAAACGGAAGCGGCACAAACGATGATTCTTTCAGCACAAACTACCACTAAGGAAGCACAAACGATTGAGACAATTTTTGTCCAGTTTTGACAAGGTGAGTAAGCAGCGTGAACTTAGAAGCTGCACCGTTCCTGCTGCACGGGTGCGTGCGACGTCTGCCTCGCGCTCGGGCACGCGCACACATGCACTCCTTTTCAAATCTTATTTCTTTAATATCTTAAAAACGGAAGCAGCACAAACGATAATTTTTTTTGAATTGGCCTTCACTCTCTGTCTGTCCTCCCTTCGCGTGCACGCACACACAGACACACATACACGGCGTATCTCTCGCTCTACGTTTGTAAGCCTGTCGCGCACACACACATGCGCACACACGACAAATTGCGTGGGGTAGTATGACGCACCTTCATGGACGTGTGGTTGTTTTCTACTCTGCTGTCCGTGCCGTTTTCTGCGGCGAGCTTGCTTAGTAAAATGGTGACGCTTGACTGCAGAGCGCCGCCTCCCTGTACAACAGCTTTGCAAACATTGCACGTTGCCGTGTTGCTTTGCGGTGTTTTGAGCGTAAAATACGACCTAACAGCGACATGTCATGAAAAGTTGGATGGCTCCATGCTACTCTGTTAGCCACGCGCGCGACGGGGGGACAGAGAAAGATACACACTGGCTCGCCCCTGGGTGGGGTAGATGACCATGTCTCTATTGTTGTATAACGTTACATGGTTTTCACAACTGCCTACATTTTACATTTTTACAGTTTACATTCTGATAACACCTTAATTACCAGAGAAATCGCTGAACGCGGACAACAGACTGGTTTTCCTGATATATGGCCTGAGCTTTGACCTTTACTTACGACCTTGACTGCCAAGCACCACCTGCTGGTACATGATAGCTTGGCTCTCATTCACTTTGATTGTGAAAATATGTGCAGTTTTTTCGGAAACGGTTATTGGAAACGCTTATCTTTATTGGTCTGCACTGGTCTGGAATTTTCTGCACATTTTGATGTGCTATGTGTGTACGTGCTCCAAACGTGCGGGTGTACTGGCGCACGAAAAAGTCAGTGGAAGAGGAAATAAAATAATAATAATAATAATAAAATTAGACACTTCTTCTAGGAACAGTAAGCTTTGCGCTTTGTCATAGGCTTATTGTGGCCAAATAGTTCTATTTTAACTTCATCAGTCCACAGCACGTGTTTCCAAAAATCATCTACTGTAGCCCAATGAATGATGAACGTTTAGGCCACAATAACCGAAGGTATGTTTGGCGTAAAAAAGAAGCAGCATTTCATGAAAGGAGCACCTATACAACTATTAAATATGGGGGATGGATCCATCATGCTTTGGGGTTGTGTTGCAGCCAGTTGAACAGGGACAAGAATGGATTCCATTAAATACCAGTAAATTCTGGAGGCAAATATCACAGCATCTGTAAAAAAGCTGAAGCTGAAAAGAGGATGGCTTCTACAACAGGAGAATGATCCTAGTCATACCTCGAAATAAAAAAGCTACTGACGCTGTGGCTTTTTTGCATATGCCAAAGTGATGTTTTTTTTATTGTAATTTAGTTCAGTTTATAGAATAAAATGTCACTATGCATTAATGTTTCCTGATCTTTTTTTCCCCCATATACCAGAGACTATTAATATGAATATAATTTTTTTAATATATGAAATATGATGTTTTTAAAGGGTTGCCCTGACTTTCGCACATACAGTAACTGTATGTGCGGATTTTCGTACCTTTCTGTGAAACTGGGGGTAACTTTTTTAAGTTTTCACCGAACCTGTAGATTGTTCAAAGTTTCACAAAAATGTATGTATGCTAAGGCCTTCAAAAACATGTCTGTTAGGGCAGACAAATTCTAATTCTAATTATTAAAGCTGCAAGCAGAATTGAACATGTCCTCGCACACCCACGCATGTCGGAACGTGTTGCAGGATGAGGCTTTGTGCACATCACTCTACTTCCGGTTACTAGCAGGTGGCACTATGACCGATCGATCTGACAGTCTTATGGCTGTGATCAGATGTGGACTCTCTGATAATTAATGTGTATGCTAATGAATAATGGTCACAGCCACACCCTAAAACGTTTGAGAGATTTTGATAACCTTTGCTCTTCAAACCTTTTTCTATCATAAGAGTTCAAGTTGAAGTAGATTGGAGTTTCTCCGTGGGTCGATCTCGCTCTTGAAAATTTGGCTAAAAATTCACCAAAAGCCATTTTCCATTTAAATGATACATGGTGAAAATATAAATGCGAGGCTGTTGTTCAAATCTAAAAAAGGAAAAAGTGATTCAAGGCTTCTGCAGTATCAAAACCAGATTTATTCAAGAAAGTCTTTGAACACAACATATTTTCAAAGATAAAATACATTATTTGATACTCAGAGACATTTACAGTTGGATGTATAAAGGTTGATTTACATATACGTGTGTTTCGACAAGCTTCAAACATTACTTACAAATTATGGAAAAAAAACCATAGATAATCCCTTTGCACCTGGAAACAGCCAAAGAAGAGATACATTCAGTTAATAACATCCCTCTTAGCAGGATTTGACTATGGCAGACAAATAATCTTTTAAAAAAGGAGTGAAAGAGGATTTCAGCTTACATTTTTTGGCAAAAAAATCAAACATCTGACATGCAAACACATGAATCTAAATTCTAACACCACAAATACAAAAAGAAAA
>OMNM01032088.1:16815-27585 GCA_900302745.1 Parablennius parvicornis
CCCCCCCCCCCCCCCCTTCAAATTCTTTGCTCTTCACTCTCTCCCTGTTACTCCTCTTTTACTCAATCAATCTTCCTCCTTCAATCCATGTCTGTGGGTGCACGATCTGACCCTCCCCTGACCAACGTCTTCCCTCCATCCCCTCGGCTCCTTCCACAGTAGTCTGAACAGCGTTAACAGTAGTGACTCCAGGGGATCCAGTGGCTCTCACTCTCATTCTCCTTCCTCCTCTTCTTCCTCTTCTTCCTCACACCACCTCTTCCACCACCATCACCCCCGCCATCGATACCGCAGCTCCACGCTACCCCAGCAGGCCCCGGTGAGGCTCTCCAGCATCTCCTCCCACGACTCGGGCTTCATTTCTTCGTCGCAGGACCACCACACGTCATCCAAATCGTCCTCACCGATGCCGGCCGAAACAAAGGTAAGGAAAAAAACCCCACAATTGAGATACCCACTCTTAACTCTGATTCTGTGATCTAGTTCATGAGCCACTACTAAAAGCAGGAAGCTGTCAATAGAGAGTGTGTGTGTGATCCTGGTGAAGTCATTTCACCGCTATTATTACAGCAGAAATGTGCAGGAAATGAGTCTGCCTCCATTCGTAGCTCAAGGCGAAACAGGTCAGGCCCATCCTGCTATTAAAAAGTCGACCACTGTGACAGACTGTGGTTTGGCCCCGGCTCGGAGGCTTGATCGTGCTTTCTGTTGTGTTTTCATTCGATGAATCATAATAAAAACTGACATGCTACTGTGTCAACGGGACATTTTCACAGCCACTAAGAGCCTGTCTCTGTCAGCAGGTCTCACTCTGACAGATTGGTCGAACCATCTGACACAAGGGTTTCAGATAAATATTAGCGAGACTTTCCAAGGGCTCATCTGAACTGAAGCGGGGGAGGATGGGGCTTGTGGTTTGACCTCAACCATGAGAGCGGCTGCACTAGTTAAAGTTGTTTTATAATTCCAGCAACCAGAGCTTGTCTGAACACATTGGTATAGTTAGGCTCCAAGGTTTTATGATGCACTAAAGGTGGTTTGGCAAGGTATAGCCCCCAGCCCGTTTACAGCACAGTCCTGGGAAATAGCCCTCGTGTTGCGTCTTTCCGAGTGCAGCAGCAGTAACTTTGTTTAGTGGGGGCGAAAATTAAAAAAAAAAAAAAAAACAGCCACATGGCTTCCATTCATGGATCTCATTCATTTCCATCCATTTTAATCCCCACTTTTTTTTTTTTTTTTTAATGGTAATGTTCTCCAGCTGACCCCAACTTGTAATTTCCTCTTGGCGAGCAGCAAGCCAAGACGTAATTTCCCCACAGACACAGATAGATACTTTTATAAATATCATGTGGAACATTGATTGTGCCCTCCTTTAACAAGACGCCTAACACACAACACTGCTGATGTCCATGCAATTAATGCTGGTATGAGTCCCAGTGCACCGTCTATACAGCCTCCTCACTAACTGCTGAGAAGTGTGGAAAAGTCTAACAAAAGTGCTTCTCCTGGCTTCTTTCCGTCTACCTGCTGACATGTTTGTCTTTTGCAACTCTTCCCCTTTTGTGCACGTCCGTCTGCATCAACCCTCCTCCTCCTCCTCCTCCTCCTCCTCCTCCTCCTCTTGTCACCTCACTGCCTGCCTGCTTGCTGCTGCCCTCGCTGTTCCAGCCTTGTCCCAATTCCAGCTCCTCTGAGGTGTCAGAGACTGGGCCGCTTCACAGTGACCGCAGCCCCCCCTCTCCTCTAGCTGCTGCTACTGCACCTCAGCACAACACCGACGAGGTGAAAAACACTCATCCACCCTTACAAGCATTTAACACACTTGCAAACTTCACGTCTGCTTGGAGACAGAAACCACCCACAGTCCCCTGTATGTGCAGTTTTCATTCATTATTTTGTGATTGGTTCATTTGAATTTGTTTTGTTTATTATTTAAGTAATTTATCCCATTGTCTTGTCTTGTTTTCTGTGTTTTATCTCGTTATGTTTTCCACCCCTCCGACACGCACACAACCAGCTGTCCAACGGCTATGAGCACTACAGCCCGGCCAGCTCCCCCTACTTGCACAGCAACGGGGGCAGTTTGGGCTCGATGTCAGGCACCGCCTTCCCGTTCTTCTGTCCCACCTCCTCCCCTTCCTCCTCCTCCTCCTCCTCATCCACCACCTCCACCTCCTGCCCCACCCGCTCATGGTCACGTCCTGCCTCCGCCTTGCTCCCAGACTACCCTCACTACTGCACTCTGGGCTCCCCCATGGTGCCTTCATCAAGAGTGCCCAGCTGGAAGGTTTGTTCATCTCAGCAAAACTTCCCAAGACCAACACCTTTTCATTCTCTTCGGCACATGAAATACTTTCTTTTTTTTTATTTCTTTTTTTTTTTTTAAAGAAATACGTTTCAGATGTTCAGAAAAAATATGTGACGATGGATGTGAATGTGTTTGTTTACAGGACTGGGCAAAGCCCGGGCCCTACGACCAGCCAATGGTCAATACACTGAGGAGGAAGAAGGACAAGGACATCCCAGCAGCGGTGGACAGTAACGGGAACATGAGCAGTGATAACGGTCCTCTGTCAGTCCAGCCGTCTGTCTCCAGCTCTGCGCCTCCAGCTGCTCTGCAGACACAGAGCCAGGTGGCGCTGATGGAAGACAGGAACAGGATCATGCCTGCACCTTTTAAGGTCCCGCTCATTATCCAACTACTGTACTGCTGATGGGTATTCCGTCATAGAATTGATTACATTACTTTATCTGTTGACGTCTGCCCTCCTTTCAATTGTTAAATGGAGACCTGCAGTTCATGAGCATATATATATTTGTAAATTCTTTTGAGTATTCCCTGATGATCATTAATAATAAACCTTAGAGCCACTTGATGTCTGTATTATTTCCTGATTAACATCATTAAATGCAATTTTATGCATTCTTTTCTCCTTTCATGCTTTTCATTTGATAATCTATTGCTTGAAGTTTGCAGCGATATACCGAAGCTATGAGCTATTTCACTCAGTAAATTGTTCAGTGATTCAGTTACATGTTTTTTGGGGGGTTTTTTGCCTCTGATTGGCGAAACTTATAAAGAGAATTCCAACTACATATAAATTCATCTGCGGTGCGACCTCACGTTCAGCCTCTTGCAGGCCGGTGTTTTTACAGTCACGGCATTTAGACGATATGAATAGCCTCCCACCACTTACGTTCCCATTTAATGGCTTTAATGGGTTTATACATAATGACTGTAATGACTTTAATAAATTGTACCTGGCCCTGTCCAGACAGCTAGACTTTCAGACTCTGGTGCTAAATTGATTACAGTCAGTTGACTGTATCCGTTGTGCTGCAGGCCGGCGACATGGAGGCCCATGATGAGCTGGCTCTGGCCTTGTCCAGAGGTCTGGAGCTGGACACCCAGAGGTCCAGCAGAGATTCCATCCAGTGCTCCAGTGGCTACAGCACCCAGACCAACACGCCCTGCTGCTCGGAAGACACTATACCGTCTCAAGGTAAATGCACTTAAAGGAATAAGTCGACCTGCAATCATCTTTTTAATGTACTGTTGTGTCAGTGCGTTGACGACCTCTCCATATGCTTCTGTTTCAGTTTCGGACTACGACTATTTTTCGATGGCCGGGGATCAAGAGCCCGAGCAGCCGCAGCCGCTGGACTTTGACAAGTCCTCCACCATCCCCAGAAACAGCGACATCAGTCAGTCCTACAGGCGCATGTTCCAGACCAAACGGCCAGCGTCCACAGCCGGGCTGCCCAGCACGCAGGCGCCGTACGCCGGACAGGGTATCTATCATCAGCACACGGCTCCGTATCCCACCACACCGGTCCACACGGGGGCTTATCCTTCTACTCCTGCTGGAGCGTATCCTCCAACCCCGACAGGTACACACAAGTCTCTTTCATGTCTGAGGCCTCTCAGCTATTCTTACCTTCTTGATTTTGTGGGATTGCCAGAAAGCTTTTTAGCTGTGACTTTTTTCCTTTTTTTTTATTCATTCTGATTTAAGAAAAACAAATAAAAGCCTTGTTCTTGTTTTAAGTGCTGTAAATGTGTGTTAGCCCCACTTCAGTTGACTGCAACGCTTAATGGTTTTCAATTGAATAAAAGATGAGGAAACACTATGAGAGGAAAGATGAGACACCATTTTAAATGAAGAGAAAGAAGAAGGAAATGGATGTGGAATATTCCAATTATTATTATTTTTGGACAATAGTTGGACACAGATCAAGAGATACATAAACAGACCTTCTGACACTAAATAAAAACTGTATTATTAATCTCTTGTGATATTGACTGTTTGGTCCCTCTTTGTTTTATTTTTCCTGAATTAATGATTAAAGCTTTTTAAAGCTGAAGGCATGTTTGTCATTCTGCTCATGTTTTTTTGTTTGTTTGTTTTTTTTTTTGCATTCTGTAGGCCACGGTCCAATCATCGTAACCCCTGGGGTTGCAACAATCCGCCGCACCCCATCTTCAAAACCGTCCGCTCGCCGCTCAGGCTCAGCCGTAGGCACCGGTCCCATTCCCATCCGCACTCCTGTGGTCCCGGTGAAAATCCCCACAGTGCCAGACATGTCCCTAGTTAACGGGAACCGGAGTGTGGAGGAGATGAGAGGAGGGGAGGAGAGCCCAGACTCTCCAACGTTCACAGGAGGAGAGGATAGCGGCTCGCTGCCCGGGGTGTCCTGGAGCGGCCAGGCGACCACCAACCCTCCTACCGTGCCTCTGCCCAACCAGACGTCCCTGCAGCACATGCAGAGCGAGACTGAAGAGGAGGCGGGAGAACAGGAGCAAGGAAACATGCTGGTGGCCATCCGCAAAGGGGTCAAGCTCAAGAGGACCCTCACAAACGATCGCTCTGCACCACGCATCGCATGATCACGTCCTCACGACACGCAGCGGAGGTCACAGACAAACATGCCACTCCCTGTCCGGGTGTATATTAGGTTCAAAAGCTTTAGAAGAAAATGTTGCTGTTAGAAATGCATTTTTAAGAAGAGAAAAGCTGTGTCGTGCTGCAAGTAGTAGGAAAAATCAGTAGTACCTGCTCTACATGCAGCATTTCTACATATTGATTCCATTTGCAACAACTTAGAAAAGAGAACTTAGAGAAATGTTATTATTATTCAAGTGCACATTCTCTAATTTGGTTAATGCTGCTCGCAAATAACGTAAAAGCCGAACTAAATAGCACAACATTTAAGAGCTCGAGCGGACCTCAGACTCACACGGCCGTGCTTTAAGCCGAGTAACTGCACCGAGTAGATTGAGAAGATGTAGTGTCTTTACACGGGGCCTCAAAGTAAAGGACTCTCACCAATCGCTGCAGAGCTTCTGTAAATCTGGCCTCACAGATGTGTAATGAAAATGTTAAACATTAGGTTGTGTTTTTGTTAATAGATAGCTACACATTGCACCACACGGTTCTCCGTTAGGAGGGGAAGACGATAAAGATTTACATCACGTCTGAGCAGGTTGGAGAGCAGTATTGTGCGTACCCCCTCTCAGTGTAGGAAAAAAAAAAAAAAAAACACTTTTGGGACTGCATCGTGTGCCATCATTATGAAAGTAAGTGTTGAGGCTGCCCGGGTTGGTCTGTAATAACCACTGCAATTCATCGCAAGAGCAATAATCAGGTCCGCTAGGATGTAACCGCTTCACTGGTGGGCTTTCCATCGCATCGTCTGGCAGCTCCGGAACTGTCCTGACTCGTTAGCGAGGAAGCTGACCGCTGCAGAAAGCTGCTGCGTTGACGGAGGTCTCCTCCACACAGAGAGTAGAAACGAGAGCACGGCGTGCATCCGCCCGGAGAAGCCCTGTGAGCCGGAGGTTTGACCAACAAGAGTTTCCTGAAAAGCAAAGGAAGTGATTTCAGTTTGACTACAGTGTCACACGTTTGGACACTGTCGCATTAAGAGACACTACATATTGTGTTAGGTTGTTGTTGTTGTTTTGTTTTTTTTCTTATCAGCAATCACACGGTTTGTACATAATTTTGCACGTCTCCATTGCTGAGGAGTGTTGGTGCTTTTTGTTCTCTCTGACTTTTGCTGTATTTTCACATTTCTCCCTCCTCCGCCTCCTCTTTCCTCCCCACTGTGCCAAAATCATTTTGAATAGGACATAATAATCATCATCACACCCCATCGCCTTGAGATATATATTAGTTTTACTGTTCGCTGATTTTTTTTCTCCCTTCAGTACGAGTGACTTAATCTACAACTTCTACATGCTGAGATTTGTAGAACTTCTCAGTGGTTTTGTCTTAATATATGAGCCCTTTCTTTTTTTATTTGTATTAGTTTGTAGCCATAATTACAACCCCGTCTACCGTGTATTGACTGCTCATAGCATGATTAGCAGATCCCAAAATACACAGGTGCCATGTGAGAACACAGTGGCAGGTCAGGTTTGTATATGATGAAACACTTTATAGAGTCAAAGTGGGATTTTTGATGTTTTCAAACTGATAAGTCAGTTTTTTTAGTTCATCCATTCTGTATTTTAAACCCCCCCCCCGTTAAAAACATTTTTATCTGCCAAACAAGAAAATGCCCACGTCCTTTTGATTAGATGGAATATTGTCACTTTGATTTTTCAGTCATTGTTTTTTCTCTCGAGATCGCGTCGAAGGTGACAAGTCCACTATGAGCCGATTTTTGCTACAATGAAACATAGGCTATCATATTAAATTCATTGTATAATTTAAAGAATTATGTTCATAGGTACAATCTTTTATTTGAATCTTAGCCATAGGATGTTTTCTTTGAGATGAGAGGCTCATCCTCTGACATTGTTCGACTAAAGGCTACCGAGGCTAACTAGTGCCGCCGTCTGTATTTTTTAATTTGCATTTCAGTTCAAGCACTGTGAGACCATGGCTACTACAAGATGTATTAAACTGTAAATAATATCTTTCTGCATACACTTATTAGTCCAGGAACTCACACGTTGTTGTTTTAATTTATTCTTTATCTCAATTTTTGTTTTTTTTTTTCTTTTTCTCGACCTATCTCTATTTTTATACTTACTGTAAGATACCAGAGTGACAGAGCTGTCTCCTCTGTTTGTGCATGTGCTGTCTGAGGATTGGATCAGTGAGAGGTTCACGACCCTCCTGCCACCACTCGCGGAAAGTCCCTTGTTTCAGACACACACGTTTGTATTTTTGCTCTTCGCCTCAGTCCAGGCTGGTTCAGAAAGCACAGTGTTTGGAGCTGTCGACACAGGTTGTATCAGTATTATGAGTTATGTGTAATGAGGCGGAGCTGAGCCTGCTTTATTTCAGTTCAGAACGCGTTTCGCTCTGTGTGGTGATTGTTTAAAATTGGTGGTTACTTCCTGTTTTGTTAAGACTCATATAAAGAAAATGGACTGACAAATCACAACACTTTCAATTAATTGATTTTTCAATGTAATTTTTTTTCCTTCTTCCGTCCACTCATCTAAGACTTGTAATTGTTGAACCGTAATTCCTATATATTTAAGAACGTTAGCATAAATATATATTATATATTGCCAAATGTCAGTATATCCTATGAATAACAAGTTTATAGTTTGTGAAAGTTTGAAAGTACGATGAAACTTTTCTAGTTTAGAGATTAGCTTATTTCTCCCCCCTTCCTTCCCAACAAAGAGAGTTGACCTCTCCGTCTGTCCCTGTATAGTTCAGTCTATGATGCAGTTTGTTTCGGGAGGTTAAAAAAAAATTCTTATTTTTTGTGTTATGACAGCTTTAGCAACATAATAAAAAAAAAGATTAATTTTGCTTTGGCTTTCTGATTTTTTTGAATGCACCATAGCTCCTCACAAGATGTCTCCTTTTCTTTCTTGAATGAAACAACTACACACTTGTAACGAGGTTCTTCTTATGGTTTCTGACGTATACTGTCAGATCAGCTGAACATTTAACATTCATATCAGTTGTATTAAGTAACACCCTGTAGTGCTGCATTATGTATCAATGGTGCAATATGTAATAATTTAATACATTTTCAACTCAATATGTAATAACGCAACATTTTGTAATATTCCACCGCATTTTGTAATAAAGGTCTTGAACGCATTATGTAATAAACTGCAGCATTTTGTAATAACTTGTTACATATTGCAAGTTATGACAAACTGCGGGTGTGCAGAGCCACATTATGTAATGATAGTGCAATATGCAATAATGTAATATATTTTCAACTATGTAATAACACCACATTTTGCAGTAATCTCCATTTTTTTTAAATAAACATTGTTGCATTTTGTAATAACTTGTTACATGTTGCAACAGTTATTACAAAATGCAGGTGCTTTTTTAAGAAAATGCATCATGTAATAAATCATCAAATTGATGCCTTAATTACAAAAGCCATCATACCATCAGAATAACATAAAACTTTCCAGCTTAATTAGGATTTTTTTTTTTTAAACATTCGACTGTTTTGTTGCTCAACCCTAAATCAAATTTAACTATATTCATAATAATGGAGAATGTGTTTACAAGCGAGAAACAAAGGCTACACTCATTAATAATTACTAACAAACATTATAGGTGCATTGAAATTTTGTAAGGCATAAACACCAGCAATCTGCATTATGTTATGCAATTATTATAAATGATACAAAGCATAAAAACACAAATTCAAACATTTATTACATTATTACATCTTGCACTATTATTACATAATGCGGCTCTATAACCCGCATTTTGTAATAACTGTTGCAAGTTATTACAAAATGTATTCAAGAATTTTATTACAAAATGCAGCATAATTACATCTTGAGTTGAAAATGTATTACATTATTACATATTGCACTGTTATTACATGAGGCAGCTCTACACACCCTCCATCAGGTGAAGAATGCCCAGCAGAGCTCGAAGCTCCTCAGGAAGCTGAAACCCTCCTGCACCAGCCACAGGCGGCCTCTAGGACTTGTGTGCTTTTTCAGCTGCGGAGGGGAGGATGGTGGCAGTCAGCCACTGGCAGAACACATGATAAACAGACAGCTCATTTACACTGTCCAACTACAAAAGAAGGCCAGCTGCATTATAATAAATCCCACCCACCTAGAATGTCACGTGTTTTCTCTGTGGGCCGCTGTAATGTTATTGTATTTAAAAAAAAAAAAAAAAAGACTTACGTGTCAAATTACAATAAACCCCCATTACATTGTTGCATTGTCAATTCATCTTTAATACAACTTTATCCTGTTCATGGTCACACAGGGTCAATGAAGCCCTCCCAGCTATGAGAAAAGGCAGGGTCCTTCCTGGATGGGTTGCCAGTTCATCACAGGGAAAAACTATTAACTATTATTTCCAAAGTAATGTATCTTTTTTAAAGTCATTTTACATTTACAAATGCTAAACAATCCTCTCATTGTTTCAGAAACATTTCTAATAATTCTATTGCATCTCACAGCCAGAAACGCCCTGGTTACTTAGCAGAGTTTGCATGTTTTCTCTGAGGATGGACGTTTGACATGAGTTGATGACTATCTCTCTTTGATTGACTGGCCTGTCCATGGTGTACTCTTGCCGTTGCACATAATCGGATGGAAATGGCTTCTTAGGGCATTCACATAAACAAAGTCCTATAGAAGATGGATTGTTAAAAAATAGGTGAAAAAATCAGGTCTGTTTATTGTGGCAAAATATATAAGCTACTTTATTCCAGTGTGAAACAGCCCACAGTTGAGATGAGTGAGTAAACTGGGTCAAAGCCTTTTTACTCCTCTGGACATAAACAGATGCTATGCTTGAATTTGATCACCAGGGGCCGCTCTCTTCCAAGTTTTCTTCTAAAACCCAAAGCTGAGTTATTGCTTCCATCCGGAAAATAATACAATCCTGTTCTCCTATTCCACCCATTAAGAGGCCAGAAACACTCATCCGATCAATTAAACAACAAAAACACTCAACAAACCACTCCCACTCTGGAAAAACAATGAATTACAACTACACAGACGAGTTTTCCTTGGATTGTAGAGCTGCCTCGAAACAAATAACTTGCTCATGGTGTCATATTTTCTTTGGGTGTGGACTCTGGTCTGACTGAATGCTTCAGATGTGTCACGTGGGTGAGAGGAGAGGGATGGAGGACCATACACACCCAGCAAACACACACTCCCTTTGCAATGCAAGGATTTTAGTCAGCGCATAGCAGATAGTTTGATATGAAGGGATGGATTAAAAGCGATGCTCGTCACTTTGGCAGATGCGTTAAAAATATTGACTGAATTCAGATTGAACATGAGCGTCACAGCGGATGCTTAATAACTCTATAGATCCAAACAAGATAAAATTCACCCAAAAATTCGCAGGGTTACATTCACGTGTTTCCAATCCTGCCAGACGTGGCGTTATTATGATGCGAACGCAACCCTTGCGTCCTCATACTTGCGCCCTGACTGTGCGTGCGTCCGCGCGGTGCCGTCAGAGTTACGCACGGAGCGGAGCGCCGCTGCGATTGGAAAACATTCCGTGCCGCCTCGCGCTGGACCGCCCCCCCTATCCGCTGCTCGGCATCCTGTCAGCCAGAGGTTACACCAAGACGAGAAGTATGCTCGCAAAAATGTGATTTCGTACAATTAATTTACCAGCCTGTCAGCGTTTTGATTGTTTTTACGCGTGACCTCCCCGCTTGAGACGCGACGCAGCGACGGAGAGGAGCGCGCTGGTCGGTCCGTGGCGTGCGACCGAGCTGCTGCTGCTGCCCTGATCCCGAGCTTTCCTCTGGAGGTTGTTGGACGGGACAGCGGCGCATCGA
>OMNM01032091.1:5470-16486 GCA_900302745.1 Parablennius parvicornis
CTTAAGTGAGGCTATGTGGTGGAGTTCATCTCAGTTTAAAAGAGCAGTAATTACGGTCAAAACTACAAACCCCCCCCCCCAAAAAAAAAAAAAAAACAGGGTGCAAGCTAACCTGAAATGCACCTCTGTTTACATAATCTGATCGCATCAAATGTCCTCCAAAACTGGCCAGAACAGAAGCATCTTATCTAAAAGAGCAGCAGGCAGCAGCATCAACTTGCAGGCTGTCTTTTTTTTTTTTTTTTCCTGTGGGTTTCCGTTATCCTCCATCACTCACTGCTCACCTTCTCCCCTTTCTATCGCCCTCATTCGATGCCTCACACTCAGTCAATCTGCCAGGCACCTTGAAAAGAGTCCACCAATCCCGGTGCAAAGAGCGTTGCTCGCACCTCCTCCCCTCCACCTCGTCTCTCTCTTCCTGTAGTCTGGGTGAGATTGGCTGCCACTGCATGCCCTGGGCTTTTTTACAGACATCGGCCAGGTCCTTGGACTGCTGTGTGCGACTGCCAGAAGCAAAGAGCTCTAATGATCTGCCACTGAAGCAGAGCCAGGGACACACAGGCACAGAAAGACCTGCAACCACAGAGAGCTTTTTAAGTCATCCACAGTTATCAAATTCTATTTAAATTTCCACAGAACGGATACCTCTTTTCAAATCTGTCCTCTTGTAGGAAGTGCATTTTGTCTTAAGGAATTGCTGGTTGTGGTTTAGGCAGGTTATTGTGCAGGATGACTCTGGTGAAGGTTTTTTTTCTTTTTTTTCCCCAACACACTCTCTTGTGACACAAGGAGCATCTTGGGAAATGCAATAGGAATGACAACCTGGGCTTTTTAGTGGGGCCAAAAAAGAACTTAGAATTCACTCTCTCTCCCTCTTTCATTCATGCTTTATTTATGTGTCTCCAGTCTCTACCTCTCACCCTATCTCATCCCCTCAGTCCTCCACATTTATAATTACCTTCACCTTTTCTCTGCCTCTCGGTGTCTTCGCTCCATACACCTTAATTTTTCCGCCTGATAGACTCTCTCTCCTCTCCACCATCTGCTTCCTCCTCGCTCTCCCTCTCTGTCACCTGCTTTTTGTCTAAGTAAGGGGAGGCTTTTAGTTCCTTATCAAACTCTCATGAATTATGAATGGACGCTGTCCAGTGGCCTCGACAGAAACACATCTCACTGTCTGCCTGCCTCTCTGTTGAAGAAGCTCGGAACGGAGACGTGCCGCAAGCCAGCCAGAAACACCTTGTTCTGTAGGTCTTTCAGATGCATTATTTAAAACTGTTGCGACACGCACTGGGGGCCCCCCCCAAAAAAATCCTGAGCACATCCTCCTGCCAAAGTTACACCCAAACAGACCAACAGGTCTGTCACACAAAAACCCCGTCCACACTGAAATCAAGCTGACAAAATGACTCCAGGTCACACTGAAGGCCTGAGGGTAATTCAGCAGGGATCAAAACTTTGTCCACTTTAATAAAACTCTGCTGTCCATTTATTACCTGTTCAGCTCCAGAGTTGGACTGAACTCATATTTGCACATCTTAAATATGATAATAATTCAATTACACTATTTAGGGTATCACTATAAATACAAACTCTTTACTGAGGATACATGAATACCATCTTTATAAAGGGCATGTACAAGTATGGGTACTGCACTATGCGAGCTGTAGACTGAGGGAATGTGTGGCGCCACACGCTTCAGCTCGTGGTTAATGAGCGTATCAGCCATTCTTTAATGTTCAGTGTTTGGCATCTCTCATGTCTGGGCCCTGAAACTCTTTCACTTGTAGCATATAGTGCAACGTCATGTATGACTGAGCAGTTAAACTAATAAACGACAAACTAACTCTGCTGGTCCAAATGTCTCTGGTGATTAAGTTGCTGGTGTTGCACAAACTAGCTTTTGCATTTCCTCTTGATATTTCGGAAGAACATAATTTACAGTCAGCCTTACTTTGGCCATTTTCATTGATATTAAAAACTCCCCAAGCCGCTGATTTTGCTCGTCCTCTCTGGTGCACTTGCTCCTGATGTTGCTGATGAATGAGGTCAGGTAATACTTGCAGGGTTGTATCAGGGATCTTTTAAGTGTAAGTATACGTGCAGTATCGGACCCAACACTCAATATCGATATCGGTACGGGTGCATTCGCAGTTATAGTATTATGCATGCCTCATGTGTTAAAATGATATATATGGACAATATACAGTATTAACTATTTTTTTAGAATACAATAGAATACAATAGAATAGAATAATTTATTGTCATTGCGCAGGTCCAACTAAATTAAAGGACAACTCTTGTGGTGCATGGTACAACTCGAATAAGACAAAATATTAAATATATAAATACAAAGAAAAAAACTATAAACATAATATAATATCTTTAATGTAACTGATTCAAATTCAAAGCATTCAAGTAATTTGATTACCTTCAATATAAATATGAGCAAATGTTTTAATCTGTTGATTCCTACATGGAAACATTCCACTATCAAAGTGATGAAAGTGAGTCTACCATAACCTGCTTCCTTTTTCTTCCATCAATTGTTAGTCTGCCAATTAGAAGCTGAGCTAGAGACTAATTTTGGAATGCGAGCTCACTGCTTCTGTTGATGTGATTAGGCTGATAATAGCATTTAGTTCAAAGCACAACTGTGCCTGAAGCCACACTGAGCTGCAGCATAACTGTTGACTTGTTGCTTCGACACAGAAATAGCACTGGGTGCAGCGTCTCTGACTCTGCGACCAATGTGATTGTCATTTTGTTGCCCGATGTTCCTCCTAATTCAAAGCAAAGTCACTTGTGCATTCGCGGCTCCATGTGGGAGTCTTTCCTCCTACATGTATCATCAGTAAAAGCTGAATTTACATTTCTAGATGCGTGAAAGTCCTCTGTTTTACATGTCACGTCACCACAAGAACCCTATAATGGTGTGTTTTTACAATTTACTTGTGACATGGTGGTATTCTTTAGTCCTGAGTAACCCAGCTATCACTTATTTCTGGTTTACTGGGGGATCTAAGAGTAGAAGGAGCGGCAGAGCTCTCAGCTGGACACAGCTCAGTTTCCGTTAGTCAGTTAATTTCCCACATTGCATGGCCAGGAGGTGCGGCAAGTAAACTCAGTATTAAGGTTTTATATTTATTCGTTTTCACTTTCCCTTTGACATTTAGACTTTCTTAGAAAAGCAGCCAGTGGACAGTGAAGTGAATCTTTTCTTCAATTAATATGTATGTGCCCAAGCTCTAAATCAACCTTATATATGAGGTTACTTTTTCAATTTGCAAGAAGATTATTTTTGTTCTTTTGATCTTGACAAGGGATGCATTTATGAAGCCGAACTGTAAAAGTCACCAGTAAAATGTTGATTGTCACTGATGGCACCACATCAAAGGAAACAATGATCTTTACTTTTCCTCATTGGCATATTTTACAATTTATTCATGTCATTAATAATCAATTATCTCTTCACAGTTATTAGTTTCTTCCACAATGATGCTAATGAAAGGTTTAGATTGAAACACTGCTGCAAGCTAAAGGTGGGAAACAATAAAATAGGACGTGTACTTATTTGTTGTTGAGCCAGATCAGATAATATTCATGACACAACCCTTGTACTAAATAATAAATAAAGGAATCAATACACCTCAGCACCTGCAGAAACTGCGGCCTCTCCATAAGATCGAACCACAACCTGAAAATAATCACCTTGATGAATGTAAGAATCACAGCGCTGATGTATTAGTCTGTAATAATCTTAGCTGCACCAGCAGCAGCAGCAGCAGCAGTACAGTAACCAATCAGCTCCCTGGCATGTATGTCATCAGACTGAGGCAGAACAATATGGCCGGAGGTAGTGTTGAATGCAAAGTGAGGCAGCTAACGAGATGAGCCGAGCCGCTGGCAAACACATACAGATGATCCCTCGTCTTAGGGATTCGAGCCGGGTGCTGTGCATAGAAAGACTTGAGAGCTCCAATATGGATTAGCGGGGCTGGGAGTTGCTTATGCTCTTCAGGAGAACACAGAGCAGCGCCACACTGGATTACACAGCTGGGGAAAAGGTTACACACTTGAATGCGCGTGAGAGAAGGATGAACAGAAAGAACAAGTTCACAGCAGCAGGGATAATTAGAGAAGTCTACCTTTCTTCTTCAACTCTCTGACAGTGCAGACAGGTGTTCATGTGTACACTGGGAAAGGATTTTTTTTTTTTTTTACTTGTCCTTTATTTATATCAATGTAAGGATCAATCCATGGTCCCCGATTCAAATGTTTCAAGGCTTGCTTCACCAACATAAATATTAGAAGAAACAGTGCACTCAGCAAATCAATTTTTTCTGTTGACGTCACACTTAAAGCTATAGATGTAGCCAAGAGTCAAAGAGTCTTTGATCAAAGTTTAATTAGCTGTTTCTTTATTTTTGCTTGTTAGACTGATAACTAAATATAAACCTGACACCGCCTAGTGATAAAGAGTGGTATTACAAGTCTTGCACAGATGGAGGAATAGCCAGTTAGAAAATGTCATCCGTGTGTTTTGTAAATATTTTGTTGTATTGGGTTGAAACCTTTGTAGCTTCAAGCTTCTCTCTCGAGCTCTTGTGAGCACAGGTTGTTCTGCACCAAGCATACCGATTTCAGTGAGACTTAAAAAAAAAAAAAAAAAAGAAGTAAGTTGGCTGACTGTTTGCTGAAGGCCACCGACTCGAGACAGCGACAAGCCACTTTTCTTTATACCTCTACAGTTCTCAAATGTTGACTGATGCTGTTTTCCCTCCACAGTCAGATGGCGATATATATGCAAATACATAAAGCACGTGTCATCATGTCACATAAGTGCCAACAACGTGTTTAAAGGCAATGGTTGTTGAATAGACGGTGTAATTTCTCTGCAGATATTACTATTCCTATAGAACCTACACAAGTTTCTCTATTCTTTTTAAAGAATGATATAATGGCGCCTCCACTGTAAGAATAAACCTGACAACAACAACAAAAAAAAAAAAAACATATTGTCTGTGTAGTGAACAACTAATACAGTTATTCCTCTGTGTCATGGTCTCGCATTGTAGTCCAGAAAAACTATTAAAAGCAACATCAATGAGCCGCTCACTGGGCTGTTCCTCCAATATTATGAGTGCACGGGCTGTAGTTTATTAATGAGTCAGTTCCACGGGTACACCGAATACATATCTGCAAACAGTTCCCGAGAAATTATTACCCACTCCCGCTTACATGCTGCTTGCAAAATTCTACACTACACAGCTGTTGCACAACAGGATTCATCCATTCAAAACAAAACAAAAGCGTTTATTATTTGGATTACAAGTTTGGATTTAATGAGTTTCAGAGGACTAAAAAGGTAGAGAAAACCGAGAATTGAGGTATACTGCTGGTTTTTCTTTTACTAGCATAAAGTAAGAAGTAAAACAGCTTCTGATAACATTTTACTCACTTAGCATTGCCCATACATGTCGTGAATTTATTTCACAGTCCGTGTTCATGTAAATAGCATGCATAGCAGTCATGTGTCAGGATGAAAAAACATTTTTTTTTCCTCATGCAATTTCATAAAACTGACAGATCTGTATTTATATCAGTTTAAAAAAAACGGATGATTTTCAGTTTGAGATTTGCTAAGTCAAGGGCAATTACCATATATCTGCAAGACAAAGTGTGACATTTGATTCCATGCAGCTACCTGGGTGCTAAAATCGGCCTTGACAAGTATTTCTTTTTTTTTTTTTTTTTTTCCAGGCAGATTCTGACACAGTCACAAAAACGGCCTCAAACAGCTTCTTCTCTGGTCGTTCCTTTCACACCCTCCATCTCCCACTGCAGTCGTATGTGCCAGACCTGATAAGACATTAACATTCCAGGCCTGCGAAAGAGAGATCAGCTCCCTCTGTCGTAATTAATGCAGTCCACTTCTTGCCCCACATCTACGGCAGGTAGCTATTAGCCAGAGCGCAGTGGGCATGCTGGCTGTTTCAATGCAAAGTATGGATCTGGATCAGGCTTTATAATGGTGAGAACGGGACCGTTGCTGCTTGCACAGACATGGATAAGAAACAGCAGACAAACAACAACAACTGAACAGTTTGCTTGCTGTGTAATTGAAATTGTAATGATTACCCCTGATGTGCCATAATACGGGTATGCAAATACCACCTTATTACTCCTATATACTGTACGCTGCCCTTCTTCCCAGCTGCAGTCAAACTATATTACCCTGATGAAGCTCTAAAACGTGCATTTGGTGGACCACCGCCGAAACTGGATAATAAAACTACAGCAAATTGTTTGTATCTATGCAGCTGAGGAGAGCTAATGTGCATTCTGAGTCTGACTGCAGAGCGATAACAGGGTGTTTGTGAGGTAGTGTGTGGGAGAGGAAGACTTGCGGAAGTAGTTGGAGGGTAGACGCAGCGATGAACTCAAAAGATGTGTGTGAATGAGCACTGAGGATTCCATATTTCCACCGCCATGCCACGGACTAATATATGCATTGTGGGTAGTGGATGCAGCACTGCCCTCTGTATAATGTATGGCACCACGGGCCTGAAATGTGTCAGGCCAAGATAACAAGGGGGAGATTTGTTACCGAGCATTAGCAGCACCGCACTGCAACACACTTGGGAGCAGCCTTTGCAAAGCCCAGTTCAAAAGTTTGAAGTCCTGTGTAAGTTACTACTTGATTACTGTAGCTTGTTAATCCTATACAATACATGATGTCGTCTGTCCGTACTCAACATTGACTTCATGTGGGAAATTATAGCTATAGAACAAACGTAACCGTACATCCAGTAAATGTGGGGGCAGGGCTGAGATTAAGTGACACATTGAATGTAAATGGTAAATGGAGTTTTCTTATGTAGTGCTCTCCCACTGATGTAACAGCCAGCAAGTTGCTTTACAATGTTACATTTACCGACTCACACACACACACACACATTCACACATCAATAGAGGCAGCTGTTATGCAAGGTGGCCCCACCTCCAAGGTGTTTATAAAGGGCCACTTCTGATTTAGAGCAACATTAATGCTTCCGTCTGATTAATGTCCAGTTTTTTCTGAAAAACTGACCTCTAAACTTCTTCTTGGTTTTTGGCCAATGTGTTAATTTAAGAGTGCTGCCATCTGGTTGATCAAATGCCAAATGTTCACGTGGTTACACAAGGAAGTTTAAAGCCTGTGACATTTGGTCCCGTTTATACAACAGTATTTCAAGTGAAAACGCATCGCTTTCGCATTTTTGCTTCGGAAAAGTTTCAAGTTTACACGGCAAGGTTTTGAAAACAATGTCCATTTACAATGTCAGTGTTGTCTTTATGTTGTAATGAAAACCACACACACATGCGCATAGAAAACAACATGCTATAAACATTAATATGGATGGACAGACGATGAACTTGGATTGCTACTACAGTGACTCAACTACAAAATTACAAGTTAGAATATTGACTGGGAATCATGATCTTGTCGTTATTGTCAATCTACTCTAGAAGAAATATCTACTCTGGCCATGGTGTGCATGCACAGTGGCAGCATTTAAGACAGAGTCAGAGCAATTTCAAAAAGTTCCACCTTGGGAGCCATTTTCAAAAACGTGCTTTTTCAGTGGCTCCAAGCAGCGAAAAAACATAGAAACACCCAAACGCCATGGAAGTTTTTTTTGTTTTCCCCTGAGAAGGTTCTGTTGACGGGGCCTGGGTCTGTTTTCATGTGTAAATAGAGCATAATTAACCCTTTACTTGTCACATTGTCTTTTTTTCACTTCACCAAGCTGTATGTATGTTGAGTAGACTTCTGAGCTAAATTGCCCTCATCGGGATCAGTAAAGTTGTTTTAGTGTGAAAGGTTAATATAAACACAGCTGCATTATTGAAGGACTGTTGTGTTGCATTAGCAGAGCTGTGAGTCAGTCTAAAGTGATATTATTTGGAGAACGCGCTCTTAATCTCGATGTAAAGGCTTCTTGAATGAAGCGTTATTGACGACAAGAAGATGCAGCGGCAAAACAACTGACAAACAACAGCAGAAATCTCTTGCCAGGGTAAACTAATGGTTTTAATAAGACTATGAGCAAGGCAGTTATTATGGATGCAGGCTAATGTTAATGCTACTTGCAGTGGAACATCTTTCATCTTTCAATAAGGACTTTTTTAAAGACCATTGGGGCTCACTGACACCTGATTTATTGAAATGCACAAAGAAAGGTGGTTGCCTTTGTAAAAAATTAAAAACAAGTACTTCACCAAACTGCTGACCGAGCGACTGCCACCGATTTAACAACACTCCTTGGAAGAACAGGATATTTTTAGATGACATGTTGCTCTGACATGTCGTTTGCATGTTCTCCTTGTGGATGCCTAGGTTTTCTCCATGGGTGTGAAAATGAGTGTGCCTGTTGTGCATTGTGATGGATTGGGAGCTCGGCTGCAGTGTTGTTTTCGTTGCCTCACAGCCAGGAGTTTTACATGTTTAGTTATAATTTGGAATCGCAATTGAACTTCTAGCTTTGGATAGAAATGAAAGGTCGCCGGCTCCGAAGCAGCTCATTAACCACACGGAGGTGAGAGGAACCGTCATCGCGCCAAGCAAATCACCATCCTAAATTTGAATCAGCAGCTATGATTTAAGCCTGCGGTTTATCATCGTTTCATCATTTTCAAGAACAACTGACTGACGACGAGCAATGTCTGGTATCTATAATGTCCAAAAATTTCACATTGATAGAGAACCTCATCATTCTCTTCTTCAAAATCAAAGGAAGGCAAACCATTTTCAAATATAGTCTATTCAAAATACTATTCAAAATATTGAGAATGAAGTAAAATTATTCTTTTTGAAGGACATTTGTTGAATACATTTCTGTCATAATTCCTGATTTTTTTCTTCTTTTAACTTCTTTTAATCAAAATTAATTTGTTAGAATTCGACTATTGAAACAGAACAGTTGATCAAATATTTCGGGGTCTAAAAATGCCAAAAACAGTTGATTCAAGGACTTGAATCATTATACAAGCAACATTTGTAATTATTCTGTGGTTTTGAGTTCTTGAAAAGTCCACTAAAATCATTAGCTAACTATTATTAAAGACAGCAAATATGGATTCCCCATTTAAGAATGCTGCAGGAGCTCAGTCGTATCATTGTTTAAACTGCATCTGAGTGCGATTGATAGCTTTCACACTGTTAACACTAAGCTGAGTGTAACCAGCAGTTTAGGTGGAGGACGTTCCCTTAAAGGGGAAAGCTTCTAAACGCCCTGTGCCACATGGGTTGTGCACGGTGTGTGTGTCAGTGAGTGTTTCTGCGTCTGCGAGCGCGACACAAAAAATAAGCAGCTTATATTGTTTCAGTAAATCTGAAATTATGGACACTCTGTGGGAGTACTTGTAGCTGCTATGCCAAATTTACAGCTTTGCACGACGCAGTAACAGATACAGTAGGGGGTGAAAACTACTATTTCCACATGAGGAATAACAATAATTAGAGAGAAATATACAGAGAGGAAGCACCAGAGGAAAGAGGAATCCGTGTTGAGAGAGGAGCGCAGTGTTACTGTAATTATAAGTCGTGAGAGCCGGTGTTTTTTTTTTTTTTGCAGCCGATTCCATCTGAGCAAACACTGGCGCTGCAGAGAAACTCCAATCTCGTTGATCTAAGAATTCTAATTGAGAGAACAGCAGAAGCTCCACAGATGGTGCAACATGCAAACACATTGCAGAGTAATTAGAAAAAAAGTGCTTCTTTCAGGCCCCGCTCTCTTCATATTTTCACGGGTGTTACAGGCTGTTTCCCTAAAATCTGAAGCGGATGAAAGAGAGAGTCGGTGTTGGAGCAAGGAATGAGACGCAGGAGGAGGGATCAACATGAGAGCGAGGAGGGTTTTGGGTTTCATTCAACAGCGAAATCACTTTGGAGAACTCGCCCATGCCCTCTATTCATTTTCAGAATCTATCATATGTGTAACCCCATGGATGCCCCCCCATTTCAGTCAATCAGTGATTCCTGATCTCTTCTGTGCCGTTTCAACGTTGTTTTCGTCATTTCATGCACCTCTGTGGTTGTTTCTGTCTCCGTCCCAATAGTGTGGGTCTGTTTGTGTCTATTTGAAGTAGTTGTTCTCCTCTTTGTGGTCATTGTGGATATTCTTGTCATCATGCGATGTCTTTACTATTTTATGTTTTGTCTTTTTACTTGCTTTGGTACATTGTGGATTTTTTTAGGTCTCTGTTATTAATTCTTGCTTCTTTATAGTGATTTTGCCTCTCCACTTTCACTTCTTGGCTATTTTTATTGTTAGCGCGTTCTTGTAGCTATACTGTGTATTATTTCTGCCTATTTGCGTTGGTTTTTTTTGTTAGTTTTTTTTCGGGTTTCTCTAGTTAGTTTTATGTCTTTGCTGATTTTGTGTTTCATGGCATCCATTTATTGTAGTTTATTGATATTTGTGATAATTTTTTAAAATCTTCTTTGTATTATGTTTCTACCAAAATATTTGTTACATCAGCTTTTGCTATCATTTAGCATTTATTTGTGGCTGTTTGATCCATCTTCAGAGACCTTGTTGTCCGCTGATGGTTGCTACGCCGGTTTTACCACATCTTATATGGAATGACGAGAATCCTACTTCATTTTGTGTGTGTGTGTGTGTGTGTGTGTGTGTGTGTGTGTGTGTGTGTGTGTGACAGGGCTTAAAGGTATTGCTATGGAAAGTTCTGCTAGTTGAAATGCAGAAATGTTTTCTCAACTTCATTGTTTAGGCTGCTGGCAAAGACTGTCATCTCAACAGATGTTCAACATCACTTTACAGACAACTTTCATGCATAATGCAATGCAGCGTGTTATCAAATCATCACAAAAAAATCAATTGTATTGAATTGCGCTTTTTCCTCATGTCTACCGCTCACTTCTAACCCTGACCTTGGGCGACCAACTTTTACTGCACCCGAATGCTCTATTAATTTAGCTGTAATTACCCCTCATGCAACGGGGAGTAT
>OMNM01032091.1:19434-36329 GCA_900302745.1 Parablennius parvicornis
GCCGTGTGCTCAAAAAGACGCAGGTCAACGGGCTAATGAAGAGCCCTTGCTCCCTTCATGTCGCAGTTAAGCACTTTAAATCCTCCATTGCTTATTAGAGGACCGTACACAACGCATACTAGCATATTCCAATTACAAGCAAATTATCAAGACATTACGCTCATAAGGAAGCCATGCTTACTGGATTGGGACAAACTGGGTCATATTTGGCTGTCTTTAGATGACTGTGCTGACACAGAGGACACGTTTATTGTGCTTGAAGCCCCCCGGTTCTGCTCTACTGCAACATTGTCCCATGACGGAGTCTTAACCTGCAGGGCGACTGGCGAACACACATCCAAAACACACCCTCGGCACAAACACAACCACAAACTCCCACTCAAAAAACAAAACAAGCCAAAAAAAAAACCCAACCTAAACAAACACTCAGACCAACCCAGAGCCAAGCTGTTGTAATTAAAAAGAACTGGGCTCTGTGGAGGAGACGGAGGCTATCTGAGGAGAAAGGGGAGGTGGGAATACTTCGCTCGTTCAGCCTAAGGGCTCCCACTAATTACTTATCATTGACAAGGAAGAGCGGGGGATCTAAAGTGGGAAATATTGTCCGAAACTGTCATCCTCCATGAAGCGTACAGTCAGTGATACAGTTCAAGGATAATGCCAACTGACTTGGGGAAATAGATCAAGATGCCATATGGTTGTGTAACTAACAGATAATTGGTTCAGAATATGTTCTTAACTGTGACGCAGTCAAACTGGAAAGTGTGATGCCAGCCAAAGGTCAAACAGCAAAATGTGGTAGGATACAGAACAAAATATAGAAAACATTCTTCAATTGGAATGTCCAAGACAGAATGTAAAAATGTAACTCACAAAAAAATAAGACAAAGTGTAAAATGTTCAATACAACAGGATGAATCAATTCCAACTCTCATAAACACATTTTGCGTTCTGGCTTCTGCTAACCAAACATTGGCGTAAGACATCAACCAAACCCTACCTTCCTACATTCAGATCAAAGACTATATTCATCATCATTTTCACTGGATTACTGTCCCCATTGACAAAAGACTCCCTAAATTCACCGAGCATGTGACTTGTCAAACCAGGCATGACAACTGCTGCATGCTTACCTGAACGACACATCAACATTCATCCTTCCGCTGGGAAAATCGCATTATCAATTGTCGCCCTACGCAATGTTCCCCTGGTGAAACGACTTCCTGCGACTATAAAATCAGTGAGGAGACGAGGGCCAATATATTGTTCTGCACTGTTACTTTCCGGTGACTGAGTGGGGTGCACTCAGTGAGCCACATGGAGAGGACATGCAGCGCGATCTATACCCACTTCATGACATTCTCTTGAAGCTTAACACCACCTCATCACTCCTAAATGCACCCCAGGAAGTCAATCCTGCCTGCGGCCACCACCCATTATAACGACTCAATCAAGAGTTTTATTGATTTACTTTTCGTTCAATTCTCCATGAAAAGATCACCTCCGCAACAAATAATTTCCAAGAGGGATTTTTTTTTTTTTTTAAGTGTCCTGATTTTTATTTCTATCATTTATCTATGTACAAGGAAAATAACAGATTTCATGCTGGGAGTAAGACAAATTACTTCAATGAAAATAATAGTTAGAAAATAGAAAAGTCATTCCTGAGAACCTCAGAATCTTCCTGCTGCCTCTGAGGGAAGGCCTAGCGCGCTCTTTATTTTAGGTACTTAGGTTAGTTGAAAAAAGAAGACCATTCTCATAATTTACTGAGATCCAGTGTAAAACACGCTAAGGTCTCATTTACCCGACAACATTTCCAGTGAAAATGATTCGCTAGTGTTTTCGTTTCAGAAATGTTTCAACTGTGGAACAATTTGTAAAAAGTTGCATTATCAATGCCACCAAGCACCGCTGTCATGTAAGTGGACAACCAAAATGTAACAAAAGTTCTGTTTTCTCTTGAAAATATTGTTGCGTAAACAGGACCTTAATTGCTTGGGCACACAAATAAATTGCATTTTTGATTTGCTTACCTTTTCCAGGTGTGACATTACAGTTTTACAAGCATCTGTGTTTTGTGTGATGTGACACACATGTCCAATATCCCATATTCATGAGGGACAAATCAGTCAGTAGATCAGCTTCCACACGTGTGCCTGCGAGGCCCTCATATTTAGTGTACTCTTTGGCTTCGAGCATGACAGACACACATTTTTCTCCCTCGGTCGTTATTTCTGTATCCAGTTTCATCACAAGCATCAACGAAGGAGCTTTCACTTTGCTCGCCTGTTTATTCTACAAATGACACTTGGCTTTAATCTCTTTAACAGATCCCAATCTTTTCTGCAATCAACCGAAGGTCTTGTTTTTACAAGGTCACAAGCTAAAACTGGTAGGAGTTGCTGCTTTCCCAATCATCCCGCTGATACAATCTTAGCTATGACTCCATAATCGCCCCGTGAAAACTGTCAATCACCCTAAAAATATCAAATCTGACACTGAAAACATCACCTCACCTGACCTCTTTTCAGTTCAAGCACGCTCGAAGCATCTAGACTGCAAAAACAAACTCTCATCTCATCCGATATCTGTGAGAGAATGTCTTCACATAATATTTGAAGCGAGAGCAAACAGAGCCTCTGTTCTAACGTGTGGAAAGGGGGCCTAGAAGCTGACGGAGGACGCACGCTTTCTAAAGGTGACTGTTCAGAAGGTGTTCAACCAACAAAGGATTTGCTATTTCAGCTTCAGCCCTTGTAAAGGGGTTTAGAGTTGAATTTTGAATGTTAGTTATTCAAGCACAGACTCTCGAATGATGCGTTAATTTCCATACATCCCATGCATAGTGGCGTCAAAGTCACATTTGATAAATGTAGAAGGGGAAAAAACATGACTCTCTTTTTTGTTTGAAGATAAGAAATCACAAAAGTTTAAAGTAAGAAATAGCCATTGGGACTTTTAAGAAAGTGGAAAGAAGAAAGCATTCAGATGTGATTTAGCCATAGACATTCGCTCATTTGGTGGGCGAACAGAAAATGATCACTGTATTTGTATCTACTCAAAAAATGTGGTCACTTTGTTTTGCGTGATCCACAAAAGATCATTAAAGAATCAAGAGGATAAAGAACGTACGCACTGACATGCAGGATACAATATCTACATGTAGAATTCCCCACCAATTTTAAATATCCCAATAATCATTTCGATCGATTGCCGTGAAATTAAAACAGACATCCAAATTCCCATCAGGATGACTGGCAATAATTAGGTTGATTATTTAACTTTTCAGACTGTGCCATCATCAGGCATTTGGTTCAAGGCCTAATTCCTGCAATAAGCTATAGACAGTGTGTTATATTTGATTTTAAAATAACCAATAATCTGCTTAAGTGCGGCTGAACACAGGCAATTTTGGATCCTCTTCTTTTGTGACATAAATCTGACTAAATTTGGCCGACTACAGAGGGAGCACCACGGCGCTTCGGTAAATCTCAGCAAGCTTTCAAAGAAGAACGTCGAAGCTGCTCAAGGGGTTTCTCAAGTAAGATGAAATACTTGGAACGTCCCAGAAGGGTTGTGACATTTCCCTTTTTTACAGCCAGTCTCACCTCATTACTCGGTGAAGGATGGTTAAAATGACTTGCACAACTCATATCAATATTTTTGAATTTATCATACAAATTAAAATATTCAAAAGTGAAGACTGATCCTCCTTACAAAATGTAGGGAGGAATTGTGACCGAGACACCCATCATTTATATTGAATATTTACACATAGTATTAGATCTTGAAACTGCAGATGAAAAGAAATGGCTCCCTCTAAATGTGATAGTGGCTTCATACATTATATAGTATAGTCTATACTGTTTTCTTTGGGATAAGATGCCATGACACAAAATCACAGCACCACAATCTTAGTTGTGGTGCATAGTATACATAATTAAAGTTTTTTCTTAGAAATTTTTGACAATTTGCTTGCGTAGTTTGCAGAATGGAGCCTGTCCTGGATCAGTTTTGACACACTGGCCTCATGTTTGAAACTCCTGCTTTAGACCTTTTCAGGACCAAACCTCAATCGATCAGATAATAAGAGTGAATCATGTCAGAGAAAGCCTGAAGATAATCTGAAGCCATGTGTTCCACCAAATTGAAACTAAACAACCAGGAATGGCTTTTTCAAGAAGATCATTCAATATTAATGAAAGATCTCAAGAGAAATCGCTCAAAAAAGTAGTTGGAATATCTCAAAATCCCAGATTACACCTCAGGATTACACCACTATAAAACTGTGAGAAACACATGAGGTACCTTAAGTCAATCACAATGACAACAGATGATGCACGTACTTTTCCCAGAGGACATTGCATATATTCATATTTTTGGGGGGAAGAAATGATTGCAAAATTATTGAAAAATCAAAAAAGACCACTACCTGAACATCGATCTAAAAATGTCCAACCAACTAAAAAATTGTGCACATCAACACAACATATCGGAATTATGTTCTGCTTTCTTTTCCCGTGTAAATACGACAAACATCAACCAATGGATGCATGTTTGCATTATGTAAGGTGTGTATACTGTGAGCCTATGCTTTATTATGCAACTCGTTGGCAAGGCCTTGGCACAGCAAGGCCATATGCTCTGTGTCTTCGTCCAGTTGGACCCAGAATAGCTCTAAACGGCGCTGATCCTCTGCCAGAGTGAGACGGAGAGCAGATCACTCAGCCAGTCAGTCAGTTACATGAAGATGGAGCGAACAGCCCGTTTATGGGGAGGCGCAGGTTTTTAGGGGCCGGTCTATGAATCAATTTTAAAGCCCCCACTTAAAAAGTTGTGTGTCACTGTTCTTGTTCGGGAAGAAACTGGCAGCGGAACGCAGTTAAAAAGCCCCCCCAGGTCAGTGAAGACATTTATTTCAGACACTTAACCTATGAAGAAGCCTATCTAATATAGCTAATTAAAGACATACAACTGAACACTGTAGCCTTTGACAGAGAGCTACTATAACAACACCCCTCACTCAGTGGAATCCAACATGTCAAACAAACATTTTTTTTTTTTTTTTTTAACACTCTTTCACACACCATATTTATGACTGAATTAATAAACAGCTGCTCACATTAATTTTTGGCACAGGCCTAATTCAATTCACATGGTTATGGATGCCATGGCTGTTTTATTGTCTGGTTGAGAAGGGCACAACACTGGATTTATGCCTTTGCAGACGCACACGCGGAAGTCAGTGTAAACCGCCACAAAGACGGGGTGTTCTGGATTAACATGGGTTGCAGAAGCTTAAAGAGCAGCTGATGTATGCAAATTTTCAAGAACACATTGAGAGAGCCAAACTCTCTACGAATGGGACACAAGATCAATGATGACATGCTATTGCTCGACGCAGTTTCATTCACCTTAGCTACTTATCCCACACTGGTTTGAGTTTAATCATGAAAATACAAAGAAGTTCACATGATCTCCGTTCCTTCAATAGACTCCTTGGATTGCACAAAGGGGGATGACCAGATCCGATAAAGACCCACAATCCTGTGGATCAAGTTTTGTTCCTCCTTTTTTTTTTTTTTTTTTAATGTTTTTTTCCTGTTCTCAGGCTTTTTTACTCACGACCTCTAAGTACAGGGTCATAGGTGACAACAGGGATGTAGACCAACTCATTAAGGGAGATTTTTGCATTAAGGAGTGAATCTGCCTTTGCTACATTCTGGTGTTGTAACCACATTATCTACTAGCGGATCTCACAATTCCTTTTCCCAGAACTTGTCAGTAAGATCCCTCCAGTATATGACCAAAGCTATGATTTCAGATATAGAGGGATCCCACCGTATGGAAGTGTCTCGAATTATCATCATTCAATTGTCTGTATTGACCAACAGAGTTAGCCTGATGTCGCTCATTAGTTTAAATCCTTCAAGGATCCAGAAGGATTTTACTCCGAACAATGCTACAACGTGCCACAACATAGATGCGTACAATTCCCACAACACATTTTTGTGAAGACGTTTTCACACAAAATAGATGCTAGACAATTTCCACCAGTGCAAAAAGGATAATAACAGGCAACTCAATGTTCAAAATGAGACATATTATGTTTAAACTGACACAATTACCAAAATAATCACTACTTTAAACTAGATTGGGCAAATTAGCAAAAGCATGAAGACTGTGGATCCAATGGGATTTTTTTTTTCTTTTTCCCCAGCATGTGTTTGAGTTTGTTTCTCCTTTACACGATAACAGGCTGTGGCGCTGCGCGTCGTTAGCAGCCCTCACAGTGTGCCGCTCAGCTGAGCAGCGTTAGACAGCTTGACTGATTAGTCATATGGAAGTGTGTATTTCTGAGTGTGTGTTTATAGCTGCTGCCACACCTAATGTATGTGTTTTGCACCAAATCCACAAAAAAAGTTCTCACAAATGTGGCACCTCATGCTCATATTTTATTTAGTTTAATCCAGCTAACACAATCTATCTGAAGATAGTGATTCCATCATAGATCTAGGGCCCGTTTAAACGCAATGATTCCAAGTGAAAATGCAAAGATTTCAGTGAGTTTTGGGTATCTGTTTACATGACAACGGTGCTCGGAACCACTGAAAATGCAACTTTTTGAAAAAAGTACTCTCCCTTGTTAATTTTTACATCATATAGTTCTCTGCATGCGTGTGTGTGGTATTCTTTACAAAAACAACCAACAGAGCTAACTCGTGGCCTGGCATGCAATCTGCATAACTTTTAGTGCCCCTGCCATTACTGTGTAACGGACATTGTTTTCAGTACATTATAGAGTAAATGTGAAACTTTTTTTCTGAAATTAAAGATTCTAAAATTTTGCATTTTCACTTGAAATGTTGTGTAAATGGGGGCCTTAATCATGTTTCAAGCACTTGTACTTTGCTTTGCCATGTTTTGTGTGTCCTATCTGTCAATTCAACACTTCTGTTGGCTGCAAGAGCCACGGTGACGAGATTTGTCAATAAGTGATGTGATGTTCACTTATTGAAATGGCAGCGTTTACACTTAAAGCCTTTATAGTTCAAACACGAGATTATCGACCTCAAACCTCAAACCCTGATTTGATATAACATTACGTGAAATCCAGAAAAAAGCTGGCACAACCTAATGTTATTCAAATTGTGTCAACTAAAAAAAAAAAACATTTGTGCCATGGATAAAAAAATTTCTGAATCCAAAAATCAATGATATAAACGACATAACTACTCACAAATGAGCTCAATAAAACTGCCAAATTAACATCTGGAAGAAAGCTCTTTTGATGAGCTGCGACAGTGACTTATGTTTCTGATGACATTGACAGGGTATATACACTACAATAATACTTTGGTGCCCATTTAAGTTAACTAAATAATTCATCAAAATTTAAGTTTCACTTATGTACCAAACTTAAAAAGAAAGCAGTGGTTTTGACAAATCAATTTCAAATTGCTTTATCCTCCCTTTCGACATCATCGAGACTACATAGTTATGTAGAGAAAGTCCATCACCGAGTGTAGTTCTACAGGTTTCTTTTTTATTAAAAGGTAGTTTTAATTTCCACTGTCAACTATACATGCTCAAGTGGAATTTTTCTTTTTTTTTCTGTAACATTACCTTGAGATGGTTATGTTGTATTCGACGCGACTCAATTGAATTCAAACAACTTTGCTATGTGGTTAATAACTCAATTTCTTGTGATGTGGCATGGATTTAATCCTGCAAACATTACATAGAGTTGAAAGTTAAACTTTTCTTGGACTGACATAAGCTTGCTGAACATTGTGGGATTGCTCGCTGCTGTATTTATAGCTGACGCTGGTTTTGTGAGCATATGCTTAAGTATTAGGCCTCTGAGACTTTTTGAGATGATCAGTAAATCGATCAAGTTTTTCCCACATGCCTTGGGAAAAAAAAGCGGGAGGCGAATGAGAAACATGCTGCAGCAGCCGGGTAACACGGCACTGACAGATCGAACAGGCTCATTTTATAGGCTGATGAAGTCACTTTCATTTCCCTTCGCAATTACTATTAAAGTGCCGTCGAGCAGGAAGCTGCTGCTCACCCAACCCAACCCGTTCCGGAGGGGCAGGAACTGTGAAAAAACCTGGCAACCAGCAGGTGTAAGAGTGTGAGTCGCCCAGGGAGGAAGAGCTTTATTCATTCTGCGCATTCAATGACGTGGAAACAGTACCACACTCTTTCATCCCATGACCAATAACTGACCTTTAGAGAGCTTTTTTTCCCAGAAAATTACCTAAATACATAAAGTAAAGGTGAGACTGCCTACAATAACAAGCTGTACCTCTGGAATAAAAGACCAAAATGCAAAGTAACAGCATAACCTTTGCCAAAATATGAGCAGCACCAGCAGCTAAAAAAGATCCATTCGAAGCATTTCCATTAACATCTCTTTAAACTATCCACTTTTTAGATTGAAACAGTTGTGTGTTCTGAGTCTTGCCTGAAGCTGAATTGTAAAACTGCCTTTTCACATGCAAGTACATGCTATAAACCAGATACTGCATTTATGTGGTGCTCCTAGTCAGTGTGCCTTGTTAAATCAAGATTAACTTAATGGAGATACAGTGTGGCTTTAGCTTCTAATGTTCTGCTGGCCTGCAATTATTATGATTTCTAAATGCCAACCATGGAGTGATACAGTGCTGTAATAATCTCCAGCACAGTCTCCAGTCTGTAATGTACCGATAATGGGCTCGCCTTGGATATAAGTGAGTATCTGAAGGTCTAATTAAAGTTGCATGACCCGAAGACGCTTGTCTTTCAATAAAGTTTTCCCAGTCTCAGTAGGTTTAGTGGGTGCAGCAAAGCGGAAGCAATTCGTAAAGTCAGATTCTATGCAGATGATAGGATGATATTAGCTTCGACACTGTTCATGAAATGTCACTTAAAAAAAATATTACAAAGATATAAATTCAAAATTATGTCATAGAACTAATACAGTCTTCAGGGCACGATCCGAACAAATGGTGCAACATGTTCTTATTGAATCAAATGTACCTTTTGAGACAATAATAAATATATATATTTCTTTTTTGTTTTTTTCAAGTGTAACAGGCCAAAAGTAACCCTGTAACGAATGCTGTGTTCACAACAAAACACTCACCTTCTTAAAACCATTTTAACTCCTCCACAATGATTTATACAGAAATATTTGTGCAAACAAGTTCACACACAGCCCGGAGCTAAAACTAAGTGCTTTAATTGTTAACAAAACCTGAGAGACCAGACACCGTCTGACCGGAGAAGGTGATGATGAAAGAAATGAAAAGAAATGAGCGTGCAGACAGACAGACAAACACACACCCGTCGCACGCTCAGACTAACATGCAAAGACAGCATGTTTGCATGCTGATGAATAGCTTGAGGGTGCAAACTGCTCAAATGTCGAAAAACTCTGCCACTTCGGTGCCGGGGGAGTAAAGTGTTTTGCTGGCTGTCGCCAAGTGCAGCATACCTCACATCTATTTGTCATTTGGGACAACATCAACTGGAGCCATTGTGGGGGCTTAAGCTGATTTAACGCGACAGATACACAAGGCCAGCTTATCCATCACAGTGGGAGTGGTCGGCACTCACCGACTCCCAAATTACCACCCTATTTGCTTGCCCTGCCCGCCACACCAAACCCTGCTATCACCTGCTGATCTATAGCTCGCCCAAAAAGCCAAACAAGGTGTCATCTAGCCCGGACAAATAGGCAACAACAAACTTGAGGGCAGGTAGTAATCCTTCTCACATGCTTCAACAGTGTGGTGCTAGGGAATTCATTTTATTGTGCCCACGAGCTACTGTAAGAGCTGTACTCCTGTGCTCGTATATTATTTTTCCTTCTTTCTTTTTCCCCTGCAAAAAAAAAAAAAAAAAATCTTTTATTCTTGCCCTCTTTTCTCACTCGTGTCTTTGAACAGAGTCACAAGGTACAAAAGTGAAAGGCCTGGCCCGCAGGGAGGGCAAAAAGAAACACTCAAAATGATGTGGTTTCCTGACCTCAGGTTGGATTTGCTGGATTTTGCAAACACGGTGGAGCAAAGAAAGGGAACAGCATATTTTAGGGAGTTTCACGGCATTTACCAACTCCAACCTCACCTTGCTGAGCTGACTGGCCGGCGAGCCGGTGTTATTGACGGTGTGGCATTTGAAGTTGAGCAACGATTCCCCAGCGGCTTCCTTGTCGAGTTGAGACTGGCCACCGGCGAGGGGCGAAGTGGCGAACGACGCCGAGGGGCGCTGGAGAGCCGTGCAGGACAAACCCAGGAAGTTTGATGGCCGAATGAGAAAGGCCTCCAGAGCGATGTTGGCAGAAACCTGAGGAGGAGAACCATGAGAGGAAGAAAAGTTTAGACCTCTTATAAAAAATGTGCAATGAGCGAGTTGAATCTTTTTTCACCAAGACACCTTCAACGTTTGCAGTTGTCTCACTGGGAAGCTCGGGTTACAAATGTATACGTTTGGCCAGGTATAGATGACAACGTTCACGAGTGAAAAACACAAAACCTTTGTTGCGTTTTGTATGTCTGTTGAATGCTGTGACTCCGTTGCAACGGGAGAAAACAGAACGTTTTGAAAATGCGGCTACTGCGCATGCGCTCTCTGGCTGTGGTAAATAGCTCTTCTGCACATGCGCGAGTAGATGGACAATAACAAGAATGGCTGCTTCCAGAGTGTCATGACTCCCAGTCCATATTCTCCTGGGACTTGGTGGTTTTATAGTTGATAGTCACCCAGAATAGCTATCCAACTTCATTGTTTGTCCGTGTACAATGCAAAAATGATGCGTTTTCACTTTAAACATTGTTGTGTACTGAGGTCACCAATACTGGTTAAAGCTGCTTCAGTTCAGAAATCTACTAAGAAAAATATTAAGTGCAAATGTACCGTATTTTACAGCCTTTTTGCTTAGTGGTTCTCAAATAGCTATGGACTTTCTCTCCAATCTCTGAAACACAGTAATACCAAACACTGATGGACACAGCAACATGCACAGCAGGTGCATTTCCCCTACAGTACATTCTAAAAAGACTCTCATTGTCACTTTCTTTGGCATTTGCAAATGTGGTTTTGACCTCCTCAGATCTCAGTGTCTGGTGTCCGTTACAAGCAGAGTGTTATATTTTTCTAGCTCAACCTGAAAAACCATGTTGTTTTTTCACCCTTCTTAATATTTTCAAAGACCTCTGTCATTGAATTTCTCCTCTGGTGTTTTTGAAAGCATTTGGGAGAGTAATTCAGCAGTTGGGGTATGGACATAGATGGGTTTATTATTTTTTTTGAGAAACAACTTAAATTGACAAAGTGTGCGTGTGTTAAGCCTGATTTCTGTATTTTAGATTGGAGTATTTCCTTTTTATTTAAAATCTAATTGCACAAAAAGTACCTTTGCATTTAATAGAGACGCAATCCTAAATTCAGTATTTAGAAATCATGAGTGGAATCAGTTCTGGCCTGCTCTTTCTATCAGTCATTTAGCCAAGGCTTTCATTTCCAGACTCGGCTGAAAGGAGGAAAGAAAAAATAGACAAAACTGAGAGGAAACAAAAAAAAAAAAAAAAAAAAAAAAAAAAAAAAAAAAAAAGGAAGCAATTTATCCTCCTCTTCCTTTATTCTACTTATCTGCATGAGCCAAATTAACTTCTCATTATTCTAAGCTGCGAGAGGAAAAAAAAGTGAAGCTCGGGGACATTCAGCGAGATAATCAACCTTTTGCCCTGGTTGTGCGTGGCCTCGTGTGTGGGCGTCACACTTCAGCAGTACCTTGGAAATGACCTGGTTGTCTCCGGTCAGTGCCAGGTCAGCAATGCGTTCCACGCACTGCACGATTCGAGTGCACGCCCTGGCCTCGTTCTGGGCCATCCACAAGATGTGCTCCTCCACCAGCATCATGTTGCTGGCAATGTCTGATATGTAGTCGCCCAGCTAATGAGAAAAGCACAAGCAGAGGTTGTTGTTGGCAAATGGGAACGCGATCACTACAAAAAGCGTAACGTACGAGGCAGGCGCGCATGCAGGGAGGCAGACTCATCATGCGCATCAATCATATCCACAACAACGAGCACATTTATAATCTCCAGTCAGAATTGTGAGGGAGGCAATGGTGGCTTCATTCATTATAGGGAGATTTAATTTAGATAAGCAGCTCCAATGGGGTATAATCGCTTCCTTGGGATGGCAGTTCGCTATTTACTTACTGTACTTTTCATTGTTGCTTCATTTGACTGTTCTTTATTGGATGAATGAGGGTGGTCTCGTCAGCATTGTCTGAGGAATGATAAAACTCTAAGTATCGTCTAATAATATCGCCTCCCGAGTGACCCATGATGAGTAATTGCACAAGCGAGAGCTAATATTGATTCTTTTCTCTGACTGAGCTCGACACCCTTCTTCTTGCACAGCCTGACCTTCAGTGTGACGTAAAGTTAGGGGGGAAAAGCAGTCGCCTCGCCATCCCTCACCGCTGGAGTTCACTCAAGGTAAAAAGAACAAAACATAAAAAAAGAAAAAAATATGACTTGTCCACAAAAGAGATGCATCTTCAGAGCCACAGTTTCCATTCGGGCTGACCGTCGCCATTCGCAAGAGGAAATCATATGAGGTGAAAAGCTAAGCTGTCTGGAATCGATTAAAGTCAGAGCGTGTTGTTATGTCTTTTGATTCAGCGTCTTCAAGCCCCTCAAACCAGTTCGGGGTTTTTGAAAAGCTGTTGTTAACTCTACATTTGTCAGTCAACTAAACCTCTCTGGGTCCGATCAACTAACATTTTTCACGTATGAAAATGAGTGTAAACTTGATATGAATGTGGAAATGAGGGCAGTTCAATTGAAAAAGGGGAACAATGTAAGATGACTTCTTTATGTGGCAGTTTTAGCTCAGGGACTATTTTCTATCAGCGGAGTAATACCTTGTATTCATAAGAGTTTGTGAGTGGTATGGTTAGAGAGTTGAGTGGTGAAAAGAAGCTGTACTTGACCTCATGCTGTGTGATTTTTTTTCCCCCACAAAACCCGTAATGTAGAAAATGTATTAGATTAATTGATGCTTCTCAGGCCAGTGTTATCATATTCAGTGGAAGCTGATTTACGGATGAGACGACCGGATGAGATCGCATTTGACAAACTCGCAAATTAACATACACAAATGAGACGTATGTATGTGTCAAAATCAGTACAAGTTTTTTTTTTTAAGTGCTTTTCTTCAGTTATCCTGGATTTTAATACAGTGCATCAGGCCTGATTGAACTGAACTGAATAACCTGACTGGAAGGTCGATTTACAATTCTTCATAGTCATTGCTACTGATGTTGACTCAGTACACTGCATTATCCCTCCCTTTTGGATTTTAAAAATTTTGTTTGACATGTATGTTCATATATGTTTTATAATTCTCAGCAGCATTAATTGCTCTATGAACAAAAACTGAACAGAATGAGTGGCCTGTGTTCCAGAATGCAAAACAATACTGGGAGGAGTTAATTGTAATAGATTAATGCGAAACATGCACGTAATATGCATTGCTTAAAAAAAATATTGCAATGTTTTATTGATAGTTTAACTTCTACAAAATGTATTTTGTTGCACAGACTTTCCCTCTGAGTATAAAGTATTCATATTGTATTCTATTCAATTAGAATATATTATTTATTTGTATGAGCATGCAATCTAGCAAGTGTAAAGCAGGATCTTCTTTCTTCAGGGAGCTAAGAAAGTGCTACTCATTTAAAGATGTAAAATACAGGATCATAAATCAGAGCTGTACACATAACAAAATTATATGAGTAGTATTTTTTATGATTAATTGAATGCAGAAGGGATATAATGGACGCCTCCAAGCCAAAATGACAAATCAATGGTGAAGTAAGGCCTCTCTCCGTTCAATATATTAAAAGAGGAGCCTCTCCAACCGAAAGCGCTCCGTCAAATCTGACTGACACACATATTTTTAGATTTGCTGTGGATTATGCTTTCTGAAGATATAATTAACTCTGAAGTCCATTGAGATTAAATGCCCAAATGTTGGCTGAGTAATCCTAGAATGAAAGTTCTTCTCATAACTCCAGAACACATCAAAGAGAGCACGCTGGTTTTGGCTTTCTAGTATCTAATTGTGCTAGTGGAAGTTTTCGAACTAAAAATGTCCCACTGTGAGAAACGCGAACATCAGTCTGTATCGACAGCATCTGTGATGAATTCCGAGCCATATGCAAAAGTTGGATTACCTTTACAAAAGCGTTTTGCTTGTTGATACTTCATCTGGGCTGTTTTGCTGTTCTTGTTGTCACAAATGCATTAAACTGGATCTTTCCAGGACAGATTAGATGCCAAGTTCTGCGAGGGTGTTTGTAGTTGAATACTTTAATAAGGGATTATGAACTCAAATCTAAACAATGCGTGTGCACTGTCATTTGATATCCTGCTAACTAATGTAACTCCAGCTCAGGTTAATGAGAAAATTTGTTATTAGACTGACCCGCAGTGTGCTGACGGCTCAGGTAAAGTGCCACAGAAACACACCAATAATCTACATAGATACGTGCATATAAGATGGACGTGGTAATTATCCACCCATCCAGCCAGCCAGCCATTAAGTTTGTAATTATTCTGGAATTAGAATGTATTTTTTAAAGAAGTAACCAGTAACTAAATTTAAATTTAAATAAATGTGTTGAGCTGTGTAAAGCTTTTAGTCAGATTCCTGTTTACGCCACAACGGTTCAAGTAAAAACACATCGTTTTCATGATTTTGTTTCAGAAAAGTTTTGCATGTACATGACGTTTTGAAAATAATGTCAATTTACATGGAAATGACAAAAATGCTGAAACACGACGTTAATTAGCCTGTCAGGCCACGAGTTGATATTGTTTGTTATTGTGATGAAACAACACACACGCACATAGAACAATACGTGTACTATATCTGAAAAGTTGTGTTTTACACCATTTCCACCGAGATGCAGCAGGAGTTCCTTTTTCAGAGGGTCTGAGCACAATTGTCACGGAAACGGAAACCCAAAATGGATCAAAAGTTTTCACTTGAAAATGTTGTCGTGTAAACGGGGCTTTAACGTAATCGGTTCGTCATTGTCCTCTTTATGCTTCACCACACAAAAACATATTTTGCAATTTGTACATTTCAAAATGAAATCGATGAGAATTTAACATAAAGAAGAAACTAAACAAGTTTTAATGTGTATGTCAGATGTTGAAGGACAAACAGGATAAAAAAAAAAGACTGGACAGTACATATGGGTAAGGAGGGGGAGTTTAATTTAAAAATCATGAAGAATGTCTGTGACGAGCAGAATTGGTTCAGACAGATTCATATTCAGAGTATCCCAATTTATGCTTTATCTTTTGGACTCAGCCAATTGAAAAAAGGCTTTTTAATGGCTATTTTCCATTTTCATACATTAAAGACAATCACAACCATTACTTTCTTTTTTTTTACTTGGGTAAAAGTGTTGAAGTTCTTACTTTAAAAAAGCATGCATGTGCTCAAGTTGTTATGTGTGTGTGACTAATACTGGACTGTTGCATTGTGTTGGCTCATTCGCGGGATAGTGACAAAATACATCTAATGTAGAGACGTCTCATCCATTTGTATACTCTGTCTTGCCTTCTTTTTTGTTCTCCTACATTTTTGTGTTCAAAGTTAACCCACTAGTTTACCATGACAGATCCTGTTGACGTGTAAAGGCTAGAAAATAGACCAAGATGTCAGTAAAGAAATAATAGCATCATTATTCTCAAAGATAGTTTTAGAATAATTAGAAATCACACTTTTTGTCTGTATTTGTATTTTGTAATGTCTGGAAGGAATAATAATAAAAAAAGGGGCATATGTTATAAGTAAATAAACAGGATATTGCTCTAAATTGTCTGAAATGCTTTTTATTTTTTCTGTTTTATTAAACAGACATCAGTCTACTGAAATAATAATAACAATTCATAAGGTCCCATTGTCTACCCAGTGCACTGTTAAAGCCTCCCACCACCACCATCAGAACCAAAACAACCCATACATCGACATGCACAGTGTGGGCCAATTCTACTAATTCCTTTGGATTGTTCCAGTTTTACCAATATAGAGCAGGCCAGGATAACAGAGAATGAAAATCCAGAAAACCTCATTTCGTTTTGTTGCGTTTCGATTTTAGGCATTGACAGCATACTAGCAGGTTAGCCTGTGTTTTATGTTCGCACTTACGTCTCTCTGCTTCCCCACCAGCCTCGTCAGTCTCTCCACCAGGTGGGTTACGAAGATCACGTCCATGACATCGGTGAAGTGCGCCGCCCTGCTGGTAAAGGCTACCAACTGCTGGCCCAAAGGCTGAGCGTTGGTGGCGTTGATGGGTATCTGGAAAAAAAAGAAGATGATCACACAGCCCATTGTCGCAGTTCAGCAGCATCAAACAGTGAACACGATAAATAATGAATCCCGGTAACGCCGTCTGATGTCATTCACGTCGCTTTGTGAAGTTCGGTACATTAATGTGGAGGGGTAATCCCACGAGACGCGCAGAATAAAGCAGCTTGTTATATTGTATTGTGTATACAAAGACCTACATGAACGGATCTGCAAATACCTGCAGGCTACAGATCAAACAATGTTTCTCTTTTCAAGCTGAATAGAGTAATTAAATTGTCTTTTTAAAATGAAGGATGTTGTGGAGAAAGTCCAACATAAACTCAGATTGGATTTATTGATGTAAAAGAAACACTGTGGTAGTGAGGTGAAAGAGGTCAAACAGGCACCTGGGTGAGCTCATGCAGCACGCGGGTCAACTCGCTGGCGTACGGACACTGGGTGTAGTCCTCCTCAGCCCACCGGCCGGACCGGTCACAGCTGCGCCAAGCCTTCTTCTCTCT
>OMNM01032112.1:1155-28106 GCA_900302745.1 Parablennius parvicornis
AAATATAAATACAATGTATATACTCCCATATAGATAGATAGATAGATAGATAGATAGACAGACAGACAGACAGACAGACAGACAGACAGACAGACAGACAGACAGACCGATAGATAGATAGATTCGACTCGACTGACAACAACTCTGTTTTTTCCTCCAGAAATGAACGCGTCTCAAAAGAAACTTGAAATAAAGTTTTTCTAGACCGCCATTGACATTGACCATCCAGTAACCATGCCTACCGCGAGCATGCAATTTTTTTCACTCAAATCATGTCGGCAAACAGCTGCATGATCAAATTTGCTTTTACTAACGACAGAGAACTGGCTTTAGCAAAAACGTCTTTGATAAAGAGGAAACATGAAGCAACCTGCTGATTTTGCCAAAAAAAGCTATATCCGCCATGTATGGAACAACATCGAACTGTGCGAGACACCACAACAAGAGGTAAGGAAGAAAATGATACACATTCCACCCGTTTTCCTCTCACCGTTTTGGCCTGGCTGCTCGGTAACATTAGTTTTGCTGTTTCACAGAACCAATAATTTTTCATCTGAATATTGTCAACTTTAGCACAGTTTGCTAACCCACAACATAGCCACTGTTAGCTCTATTACTGACTTAGCTAGTCCTCTGTAATGTGAGCTGCCCGGAGGAAAGCCTGTGTCGCTATGCTAGGGTCCTCTCTCTGCTCACTGCAGTTTTGTAATTATTGCATTGAGCTGTCACTAGTTTTTCTCAAGTTGTGTTCCGGATGCCTTATTTGTACGCTTGCATGTCGCTCCTTTGACTTTTTATTCTAATGTTTGTGTTGCTTCAGTTCTGATAAAGAGTCTCGTGCAAGCAGGTCAACAGAAAAAACGTTTTATTTGTCATTGCCAGGGCAATGTGCGTCCATGATTAGATGTTGGAAAATGACAATTTAAGTGCACTGCACCCGCCCTGTGATATGAAATTGAATAGCAATGGTTAGCAGCTCACTCAATGACCGACAGTGATTTTTAATCAGACAGTAATACCGTTTACCATGGTTTAGATGTAGAAGGTTTAAATGTATTCAAAATCGTATTCAACCCAACCCTACTGTGTACTAAAATACTATAATTGTGAAATATTGTATATGCCTACTGTTATGATTTACCCTTTACAAGTAAAATGAATTCCCTGTCTATTATTTGATTCCAGTACTAATAGATTATACTGCATTTCATTCTCCAGGCTGCAGGAATATCAGACAAGCCAGCAGCAGACATGTTCACAGCCGATCTTTGATTCCTTCCAACAGCGGACAACGTAAGTTCAAGTGTATGATATTTCTTCAGCAAGTCAAGCTGCCATCAACCAGCCATCCTCCATGACCTTGTCATTGGCTGCTGCCTGCCCCGATCTAGTGCAAGCATGGACATGTGTAGCAGAAAAAAACACTGCTGTGCAAGTAAAGTATAAAGTTTAGAGAAGTGTTTGGGACCAGTTTTACTTTTCCCCCACGGATGACTTTATTTTCACTTTCTTGCAAAGATTGCAAGATTTTTGTTTTCAACACTAAGTTATCAGTAAACGCAACTTGGATCTGATTTTTTTAAAAAACAAGCTAAGTCCTTACATAGCAGATATGTCTTTTGTTTAAAAAAAATGTGTAGATAAATAACTTAATAAAGCAGTGAGGATTGCATGCCATCTAAGAAGAGTTGAGTAAAATGAAATGTATCTAATTTTGTGGTCGTGAAAATATTTTTTTTCTGTCACAAGGTTTACTCTTGATCTCATCTGGACTTGGACTTGGGATTGGGACCTTGTGAACTCTGACTTGACTTGGACTCGATAAAGGTGGACTTGACTACAGCCCTGCTGTTATGTCTGCACACAAACAAGGTGATCAGCTCAAACAACACGGCCCAGCTTCGTGTTTAGAACTTAAATAAAAACATGACTAAGGCAATCTGTTTTAAATGAATCCACACTAATCCAGTGGCTTTCTGAGATGTCGTTTAACTTCAGATTAACTGGTTCCAGACTACAAAGACTTAGACTAAAGTACTCAGTGAGAGTGGTCTGAAAACCTGGGCTGGAATGTTCCTATGCGTGCGTGCTCGCGCATGCACACACACACACTCACACACACACTGAGGCCCACTAGACTACAGATGCTTTAAAACAAAACCTACAAAGATTTTAAAAAGAAAGGTTTTTCTTAAATGTCTTCTTGTTGTTGTCTTTCCGTGTCATTGATGTAGTCAAGGTAATCCATTTTCACCATGCACCTTGAGGCCTTTAATCTGCCTTTATTCAGCTTTTAATCTGAAGTTAAACCTGCCTCTGGCCAAATTTAATTTAAGACTTGATTTAGAACTGGATAATCTCATGTCTCGCTTCAGCAAAGGACATTATTCAACTTGACTAGGACAAGTCTGAGACTGTTTTAATCCACGTCTAAGAAAATTCAGTAAGTCCTGGTTTAAAATTGTATTAAGTCTAGAACTAGGCTTAATCCCTCAACATGAAACGGAGGCAGAAGAGTTGGTTAAGTTTTACTATTCTTCCCATACACCAGTGGGCAGAACTTCACTGATATACAGCTTCTCAGACATTGTTTGAATTTTGAGATATCATCTAAAAATTTTATAAATAGTCTGCACAGTGATGTGATCTTTTTTACCACACTATTAGACAGAATTGCTAAGGCTGAATTCTCTTCTGTAGCTTTTTCTTTTTGCTTGCCGTCAAGAAAACATGGACGTACAAGAGGGTTTTCAATGGTTTATGTTTAAGTTTCTTCCTAATGTAAGTTGCATCACCAGTCAAACATTTTTTTAAGGTGTCACGTATAGTCTAGAAAGTTTTGTATGTAAGGTTGTTTTCATACCTGTTAATGTTGTGTTATGAATTTACATAAGTCTGACGACATGTTTTCATAGCTTTATTGAATTTTGTTTTTTCTTCATAAGTAACGATTAAAGATTCCCACCATAACTGCATGTCCAGGCAGAAGTTTACAACGTGTGTGTGCATGATGGTGCACATGGAAGTGCTGTGCTATGTAGAGCTCTCTTCAGCTTTTCTCTCTCTCCCACAGCTGTCCTGTCTTGCAGAGAAGCAAAAGATCGAGCAATGCAGGAAGTGTAGGCATGGCTGTACAAAGACGTCTCGCCAAAAGCAGTTTACGAGGACTGCACCTATTCTGTATGACAACCAAGGAGTTCTTTGACCATCCTGGCCACACTGTCCGCTTCAACCTTGCTCTTTGGAAATGATGGACTGCTTGTGATGTGACAAATGCCATACAGATCTGCAAAAGCTGTAAAAGTCATCCTGTGAATTGTGTTACCAGCACTTTTGGAATCCCAAGGCAAGCAGAAATGGATGAATGATGACATCTGTCGCCCTTGAGGGAGTGAGCTTTGCAATCTCCACATATCTGGATGCATAATCCACCACAAGCTGCTTGGCCATATTCTTCAGCATGAAATGATCAGCTCCTGACCTTTACCATGGTCTCTCTGGATCTTCTGAGGGCATCAGTTGATCTTTACTGTTCTGCTTCTCTTTGCAGCATGTTCAAAAGCTCAAAACCAGCTCATTGAGCGGGTGGCTTGAGCCAGCTACTCTCATTGTTTTACACAGTCTGCACTTTATTGTCCCGTTTGTCAATCTGCAATTTTGTTCGTACATAATTTCTCATGGCTGAAATGATGAGAAGTCTTCTTTTTTCAGGAGCTGTCTCTTTTCCACAATGAGAAATGCATGCTATGCCTAATATAACCATAGTGTAAGTTCTCTGACTGACCAGTTTCACACATCTGCATCACACGTTCACACATACACACCGCCTCGCAGTGCTCTTGAGTGTTTCAGATAATCAGCTCTTGCAGGAGGTTCTTGGTGATAAGGTTCACATTTATGCATGAGGCCTCCAGAAAGTGTTTCTCCTCTTATCATCTTATGCTTGACTGGAGCTCTTGACAGTGGATCTACTGTCCACCAACACTTACCAGGTACACGATGAATCCCATAGAAAGATTTAATCAGTTACATGCAAAATCACTGAAATCCCAGAGGAAGGACTTCCAATGCAGCATGAAGTGCATGCCAATGAGGACATTTAAAAAGCTCTCAGAGGTCACTTCCGTCTCCACCTGGGCATGTCAGCTCAGTTGGTGTGACGGATTGTGAGATTTTGAGATGGTTTTTCCCAAGGTGCATGACCATGCCCAGAATACTCATCACCTCACTTCCATTCCCATCATCACCCCTTTTTCATTGTCTCTGAGCTGAGTTAAATAAATGTGGCATACTTTACAGAATTTACAGTTAGTCATATTTGCCAAGGTCCTATTTTCCACACTAGGTTTGCTGAAGATTTGCGTTTCTCCCAGCCTTTCTTGAGTTTTTTGCAACCGATAGCAAAATTAACTTTTTTCTACATACAGATTCACATATAGACGACGTTTCATGTGACACCTAATCTGTTAAAAAGTGTGTTGCCTTTATACTGCAGCAGCAGACACACTTACGATGCAGTTAGTATCCAGCGCCAAAGAGGGTGGTGTTGCTTGTTTTTGTAATGAAACCTCAAAGATGTGTGCAGAAAACGATACACTACAAACGTGAACAAAACGGAGAGAACCCGACATTTGTATGGACTGATGATGAATCTGATGCTATCAGGGGAGAGTCTCAACTACAAAACTACAGATATGGACCCAGTTTCACAGACAAGACTTAAGCCTAGTCCCAGACTAAAATGCTGTTTGAGCTGGCTTAACTTTAAGTCACTTGCACAGACCTATCTTAAAATAGTCATAGATTTTGTCTGTTCTTGATTAAACAAAGCCAATTGCAGGAAGGTGGGTTAGAGCTACTCTAGGACTAAACTTAATTTTATATTAATCCTGCAAAGAGGCAGGTTTAACTTCAGTTTAATACTATTTTTGAAAGGGATCCATTGTATCAATTTGATGAAATAACTTTCCGAGACAGCTTTTATATGTACAAAGAAGCTGTACTGGAGATGATCACTTTGTTCTCTCCCAAGTTCTCGTCACTTTCACATTCTTGGCATCTGAAACCTTTCATGGTGAAACTGGTGATCTGTGTGGTGTCAGTGAAGCAACAGTGTGTAGAATAGTTCAGAATGTCTGCAATGCCATTTGTGAACTGAGAAATTTGTACAGTTGTTCAGTTCCCTGATGCTGCTGAGCAAGCAAACTATAAAGTGCGATTCTACAAATATGGGAACTTCCCAGGAATGATTGGCTGTTTAGATGATGTCATGTTGAAAACAAGTGTCCATCAACTCCTGATGCAGAGGAGTACAGGAACCGTAAGAACTGGTTTTCCATCAATGTTCAGGCTGTATGCACTCCCAATTTAGAGTTTTCAAACATTGTTGCCTGTTGGAAAGGAGCAACACATGATTCAAGAATTTTTCACAACTCTTCATTGTGCTGAGATTGAGAGAGTTCAAAATAATGGACTACTACTTGGTGACCGTGGATATGCTCATTGTTCATTTTTATTCACACCATGGCCACATCCCGCAACAACTGAGCAGCAAAGATACAACAAAGCATTGAGTGTATGTTGAGTGTATGTTTGGAGTGTGGAAAAATTGATTCCAGTGTTTAAACTTAGTTTTGAGCCAAGAAGATGCTACAAGATGATCATTGCTGCACAACTATCTGAAGCAGCATAACTGTCCTGACCCTCCAATGGAAGATCCCAATGATTCAGATGTGCCCATGCCGGTGGCAGAAAATAACCAAAGAAGACTTGTGCTCAAAGCTGCTTTCACATTGCAGCACTTCAATTAGAAAACAGAAACATTTAACCATGGAAGGCATTGATTTTGGCTTGTTTTTGCCTTAATAGTGTTATATATAAATAGTGTGCTGAAAAATTAAATGAAAAACTCAACCAAGAATGTTCTATAATGTAGGCATCTTTCTTTGAACAGCTCTCTCTTCTAATTTCATATCCAATTCAACCTGCAGAATTCTCATTTTCATCTGTTCTGTTTACCTTCAATGGCAGCATGATTTGTTTAAGTAGAGTTTTTTTATGCTCAGTAAAGTTTTTTGAGCATGTTCTTCTGGCTCCAGTCATGTTTGGTGTCAAAATACTCTTCAGCAAAGCTGCCCTCAATTCCATTCCAGGTTTTTATGAGCACCATTAGGCTAATAGGCTGTGCTCCCACATAGGCTAATGAGTGTCGTCATTTAAGCTTAATCCAGGACTCCACAGTCTGGGACTAACTAAGACAAATGTAAACTATGCTCATGCAAGCCACTTAAATAAATCATCTTCACTAGTCTGACTTAGGCCTACTTGTATGGCTTGATATAAGCTTTGTTTGTGAAACCGGACGATAAATGGACGATAAAACTATAATATGGACTGCAAGTCCATATTATATGTACAGCAACCACTACGGGGGCTGGCACGCTTGTACACTGTGGAGATGCACAGTAACAGCGTTTCATAGCCTCCGGCAGTCTCTGCAGGGCAGAAAGAATAATTCCGCCTTGGGAGTCGGTATAAAAAAGTCATGGATGCAGTGGATCCACCAGGGGTTTCGTATAAACGGACCTCCTAAAGTGAAGAAAGCTTTAAAGACACACTCGTTTTCATTGTCATGTAAATGAGGTCTTATTTAGCTTTGTGAGATCATCACATATGCACAGCATGCACAACCCAGCTTCAAAGAGATTCTTCATTCGCTGCAGTTCACTTAAATAATGCACAGAATACAGTGGGTGATTCAAAATATATAATACTTAGTCAAGTCTTCTTGGCAATTTCTTTTTAACCAGAATTATTCTCTTTTCTCTTTTGGAAGTCGCAGAGAATCATCATCTTGAAACTCGAGTTTATATTTTGTGTGTTTTTAAAAGCAGCAGCAGGGCGGGTGGTTCCCGCTGCAGCCAGTATCTGGTTATTGCTTTTTTGAGAAAATCCAGTGTTATACAGGGTATCTGGTATTAATGTTTACACCTGGGCTCCTTTGATAGTACATTTCAAAGGCTCCATCAGGGCAGTGGTTTGACTCTATTCAAGAGTAAACTTTGCCGTGAGCCTTTACTTCTCCTTTCATGTGTAGGTGCAATTAGAGTACAGTTTAGACAAAAGGATTTTCCTGACCATAGAGTTCAGATAGGAGAAGATGGATTTTCACAGATGCGCTGACTTTGATTCTTGTTAAAGGGATGGCTACTAAACCACATCACAAAGTTTCCAAGGAGCACCGAAATAAGTTGTAAAAGAGACTCTTCGTTGTGCTGGGCTCTCTAGGATGGACGCAGACAACACACGCTTGACCATTTGTTTTGCACTCCTCAGTTAAGACCGCTGCTTCTTCCTACTCCTTTTCAAGCATGTCAAAATTTTCTTTTTCATTGTATTCATGGTACTCCTTATGTTTTTTTAATTTATTATGTTCAGATTTTAAAAAAATTAACAGAAGTTTACACCTCTTTCCAGGAAGTTTTTGTTTTAACTGAGGCAAGTCCAAAACATATAAAAGAGGGCTGCTGAAACAGCTCCTTACTCCCTCCAGCATGACACCAGTGAACCAATCAACTTTGATTTCTGGAACAATTCAAAAAAAATAATCAGTCTCATGGTTTTTTACAAGTGTCTGAGGAATTACTGAACCCCAGATTGCTCCCAATGAATGGATCGAAGACCACTGGTGTGTGTGTGTGTGTGTGAGTGTGTGTGTGTGTGTGTGTGTGTGTGTGTGTGTGTGTGTGTGTGTGTGTGTGTTGAGGAGGGTGTGTGAGATTGTGGGTGACTAAGCTGGAATCACGTTCTCCTCACTATTCTCGCGAGATGTGACTTCAGTATAAAAACCTTTCTCGAGTGGGCTCGCTCTCACTCTGCGTTCCGCCCGTGTCTCTCTAGTGAAAGGACAATAAACACTCAGGTTTGTGTCTATATCTGTTTCTTATGATCTATTCCTTTATCACCATTTGTTTATAAACTGCTGCTGTATTTCCTTGTAAGTGTTGTTTCAATGGTAAACCAAACTTTTCAAGTGATGCAACAAGTGTTTCAGAAAACTCAAAAAATGTGATTATTTATTTTTGTTTTGATCAAGTTTTCGACAGTTCTTTATTGTTGGTTCATGTTTATGTCTAAAATGTAGACTCATTTGCCGTTTTCTTTGTCTACAGTAAATGTATTGTTATTGTAGAAAACCTTCAACTTGTTAAATATTATTTTCATGTAACTGAAGCTTGAATTAGGAAGAAGAAGAAAAAAACGACCCACGGGAGCAGCTGTGGGTTTAGAGAAGTGTAAATGCTTTGTGGGTTTCGTTTGTATAAGTGCAGGGTGTTTGAATGATAAATTATTGTTCCTAAATCTGACCTAAATACCTGTTGCGTTACAATATAAAGTCAGTTAGACATCAGCTTGTAAGGCACAAATTGAGGAAAGCACTAATGGTTCTGTTTAACTTCCGTACCGATTGTTTCCATCAATAGTTAATTAGATTTAATTGACGGTTTTTAGACTAGAATTACGTTACTGAAAACCCAAAGAAACATTAACGCAAGCACCTACACATATTAATTTTGTTAATATGGATGACGAAAAGTGTGGCAGTTTTCTGCTTCACCTTTAAGTTTAAGCTCAGCTCATAATTATTATAGATGGTAACTTTCTCTTTTACCAGTTTTGCACGTCATGGCCTCTAATCTAAATATCTCGTTTTGAAGCTACTGGAAAATCTTATGTCATTGTAATGATTCTAATACATGCCCAAAGCTATATCCATCTCATTGACTATCTACTTTTATCAATATTTTTTTAGCCTGTTTTTCAACAGACCATGTTCAGTCACTTAGATATGTTGCAAAGGTTTACATAGTCAGTCAATTATAATCACACAGTAGAACTGAAAAACACTCAAAACCTTTCCTCGATATCCTAAATATTCTACAATGGTTTTGAGAAGTGTGTCAAATTCTGTCAATAGTGACACGATAGAAGTCAAAGAGTTACAATAACAGAACAGTCAAAAGCGTTATGATTTCTACAAATAAACCCATATACTGTAAATATGTTTTCTTTATCATAAGTTGATGAGTATCTCAATATCTGTTGTGTTGTTTGTTTGTTCAGTACATTGTAAAGATGGATGTGCAGCCTAAATGTCTTGTTTTGTCTTGAGACTTTTCTATTAAGATAATAAGCCAAAGGAGTGATGATAGTCATATCCAGACATGCTGAGCTGAGCTAAGATAAGACTGAAAACACTGAAATTCTATCTATTCAACAATCTATGGAATGTATGTTTGTGAACTCTAGAAGAAATATATTTTTCGAATTAATTTGTTGTATAAAGGCAGAGCTTTAAAAATTATCATCTTGTAGGTGAAATAGAATTTAAATAAACAAACTATTATTCTTCTTTGGTATATTATGGGCATATTAGTTTGAATTCCACGCTGTTTTCATTAGAAGTACAAAAAAGTAGAAGTTAGTTGACTTTTAAAAAAAAAAATTAATTGCATTCATTCATGACCCCACATACCCTATGAACAATAGTGTGTCTTGGTTTCGATATCAGACTGTGTAATACACAAATAGTTTTCTTCCTCTGTCCCCTAGTCAGATTGAAGATGGCTGCGGGAAACGCACGTATTGGAAAGCTGGCCCCAGACTTCACTGCCAAAGCGGTCATGCCAGATGGACAGTTTGGAGACCTGAAGCTGTCAGACTACAGAGGTACACCACAGCCGGTGACTCACTTACAGGATGCGCTTTGATGGCGCTCTCCTCTTGTGATCCACTGCTTTATAATGGAATACAATTCAGTTAATTTACACTACTGAACGCAGATAATTACACCGTAATAGAATAGTTTCACTGGCCTTATTGTTCCTTTTTTCTTTGGTGCAGGAAAATATGTGGTCTTTTTCTTCTACCCGCTGGACTTCACCTTTGTGTGTCCGACGGAAATCATTGCTTTTAGTGATGCTGCCGACGAATTTAGGAAGATCAACTGTGAGGTCATCGCCGCCTCGGTCGACTCGCACTTCTCACATTTTGCCTGGTATTTATCACACTTAAAAATTCACAGCGATTGGGAGCCTTTACTTTCAGAAAAGTCTCACATTTTCTTTGTGTGCTCTCAAAGGACCAACACACCACGTAAGCAGGGCGGCCTGGGCCCCATGAAGATTCCCCTGGTGTCTGACACGCGCCGCATCATTTCCACAGACTATGGCGTACTCAAGGAAGATGAAGGCATTGCCTACAGGTTCACAGAACATAATTTTTCATATCTTTTAAAAATCGAATTCAGCAAGCACAATCACTGCACACATACTCATGCCTAGTTGTTATTGAGATTCACCAATTATTCTAACTTAATATGCATGTCTTTAGACTTTGGGAGGAGATTAGAGTACTCTCGTATCTCTCTTATTGTGAAAAGCTGTGCGTTTGATCTACTGTTCTTCGGTAACATTCTGAAGAGCTGTTCTGTAAAGTGCTCTCTGCCTGCTTCAGGGGTCTGTTCATCATTGATGACAAGGGCATCCTGAGGCAGATTACAATCAACGACCTCCCGGTTGGACGTTCTGTTGAGGAGACCTTGCGTCTTGTCCAAGCCTTTCAGTTCACAGACAAGCACGGAGAAGGTGAGTTTGGCTTCTGCACTTCTGTGGCAGTGTGAAGCGAACTGTGATAGATAAGGAATATATATGACATGCCTAATTCTGTTCTCAAATACGAAGAAAACTCGAAGACGTTTTACACCGTATTAACAAACCTATGATATATTTACCTGTTTGATATGTAAAGAAGTCCCCATTTAAAACTGTATTCTGTGAAGCATGTTGATGATTTATCTGTTGGTCAGGACTCATTACAGGTTTATCTTTTCAGTCTGCCCCGCCGGATGGAAACCAGGAAGCGACACCATCAAACCAGACGTCCAGAAAAGCAAAGATTTCTTCTCCAAGCAGTAATAAGCCCAAACCTCGAGTCTGCTGCCTGCTGTAGGGAGATTTCATTCTGTGATTACATTTCCAATATACAAGCCACTGTGCCTGTGGAGAAGGGTTTAGCGGCTGGTTCTTTCATTCATCAATGTTGTGTTTGTGTTCGGTCCTCTGAAGCCTGAACAATGCACTCATGGCAGCAGCATTTCATTGAGGAGTACACTCTGGTAATGTCTCTTATTTTCTGTCATTCCTTAATATTGTTACTTACACAAGACCTAATAGCCTTTTGTCATTATTGAGAGGAATACTTTTTTTCTAACATTTCTGAACAAATGTTGTTTCACATCTAAATAAAGAGTGCTGAAAGCTACTGAGACTGTACAGACTATTATTTAATAAATATTTAGATGACTGTATTCTCTTGATACAGCCATAGCCTACCTTTCCCACTCCATTTGACGTTGAACAAGACTCATTCTGAATTTAAAGCAATTTAACCTTCTAAAAGTTGTATAAACTTGTAATATGACAATCACTGGCAAAAACCGAACAAGGAGGTGAACACCATCCAGGCACCATTTTGGTGAGGTCGAATGTTTACTGTAAATTATTCATGTTTTGGATTACTTATTTGGCTTTTACAAATTTATTTTATTCTGGTACTGGCTGCAAACAGAGACAACGGTTCACCTTGACAGGGAGAGTATTTTTGGCCATCTGATATCTGTATCCAGAAGAGAGCAACAGGTATAGGTGGTGGGGTGTTTAGTGGGTCTGCTAGGATCACTTGATGTAGGTCAGAGATTGTTCACGGTCATTCCAGTAATTTCGCAGACAATGTGTTCTGGTTTCTGAAAGAAAAAAGTCCAAACCAATGGATGAAGTTTAACTATTAAAGGAAAACTTGTATTGGTGAGGAGGTATGGTTCTGAATTCCTAAGCCCTTGTCATAATGTGAATTACAGTATTGGACTGTCCTAACATAAATATTCAGCAGTAATGAGATTTAAAATCAAATCTAAAAACTAAGGTAATCTATAAATGGAGGAAAAAAAACTTGAAGGGTTGTTACTTGCATAATTTCCCTCCAAATAATGGAAATGGTGATCTTTCCAATAAAGCTCAAGATTAAACACCAAGTGGGATTTTCTCTCATTGACCTCAGCCTTCTGTTTCCTCACGTTATTATACTGACATCTAATCACTACGATACAGCCATTTTCAATTGTGACTGTTGAGCATGGAGCAGGTCATCACCTGTGTGTGACCCCCACCCTCGCCCCCTCTGGTGACGTCAGTGCTTTTATTGCGGGGATAAAGGCGTATTTGCCAAAAATCGCTCTCCCGGCAGTTCAGCATATTAATTTCACAAAATCAAACCGCGGGATAGAGAAAGGTTGAACTAGCACTCGCGTTTTAATACCAAAAGCGATTTAGAGCTTGGATAAACTATTTGTAAAGTATTTGTGTCACTTTAGCTGGCAAGCTAAATCTGTTAGCTGTAGCTAAAAATGGCTTCTCTGGAAACGAGGGTCAAACAGCAGGAGGCCACGGCTGAGGTATGAACATAAAATAAACAACTAATACGTGCTTATTAGATATATAATATCTACCAATACACTGTGATGTGACTGTTAGTTGCGTTTCTTTAAGGTCAGTTCTGTTCATCTTCCATTTAATGTTTGTTTTTCTTTTTTTTAGTGGAAAAACTTTTTCCCTAATGACTTAAAAACCAAGCAGGAGTCTCTGGTCTTTGTCAAGAGGATGATGGCTGTGACAGTGTCCTACATCACCTACCTGAGGGGGATCTTCCCTGAGGAGGCCTACAGGTCCAAATACCTGGAAGGTGAACAGAACAGCACCAACACTGTCCTGCTGTGGCAACTTGAGGTCAAAATATCAACAGTCTCAACATTAGATAAAGGATGTACTCACACTCCCATGCTGTGTGTTTAACTCTTTGTTGTTTAGCTCTTTATTAGGTGGCTGATCATATTCAACAACTGACTTCCACATTTCTTCTGGTTTCTCCCAAACTGAGCTTAAAATTTGACACTATCCATAAAATACTAGATTTTCATTTGCTTTCTCAAAGCATCTCTTTCTCCCATTTTAGGCATTTACCTTAAAAATGTGCTTGAATGTGCCAGAGACTGATGCTACTTAATAATAAATAGGAAACAGGTGATTAGAAATGTGTGTAAGCCATGTTTTTTTTTTTTTTTTTTTTTACAAATCATTATCAAATTTGTACAATTTAGTGCATTTCTACAGCACATCTGTTTATCTGTATTCAGTTTAATGCTTTTCAAGGGCTTTATTATATAAAAATAGCATGTAAGGATGCTTATGTACACTGACTGAAGATTTTGAGGTCTTGCCATGTTGTAACATACTTTAGCGTTGGCAAGGGATTTTAAAGCGAGCACTACAAAGGGCTTGCATACAGAAATGGGGTTAAAAGGTAAATATTTTTATTTTTAAGAGCATTACAATAACTGCGCAGAAGAATGTAGTCATGCTCCATAATTTAAAAAAAACAACATATATCTCAATTAAAAAACTCAACCGAAATTATATACTGGTTACAACTCAAGGTGTATTTGACATCCATTAAAATTATATTTGTTTCAATAATGACTGTAATGAAATCATGTTTGTCAATATTTTTTTTATGTGTGTGATTTGAAAACAGATGTGTGCCTCAAGATTTTGCGGGAAAACTGCATGAACAGTGCTGCAAACCAAATTGTGAAATGGTGAATATAATATCTCTAGTTTGCCCTTTCCAATTTGTAAATATGCAGTATTCATCAGCAGTTGATGTTCTTATTTTCTTCCCAAATATTTTACCCAGGACGATGGGCTGTTTTGACGCATTAGAAAGGCAATATGTAAGTTTATCACACCTTTTTTTCTTTAAATATGTTAAATGTGTGATTTGTGTTTTTAATTGTCACTTATTCTTTTTGTTAAATGCTTCTGTCTGAATTCTGAAAAGCTCCAGGTTGTGTACATCGGGGTAAGTAAATCACATGACTGCTGCTGCATTTACAGTGCTGATTGTATTTATTGTTGTCTATTTTTTTTAATTTAGGTCTGCACCAATCCAGCTGAACCAGATGTGAGTTTTAAAATCCTTGATCTTTCCATTTGTAAAGATTTTGAACTTTTTCATGTCATCATCTTTGTGAAAGATTCTGATTAGCTCTTCTGACTTTGCAGTGCATTATTGAGTCCTACCTGCTGAAGATCAGATACTCTGCCCAGGGTCCAGAGCTGAACATCGTCAGGTGTGACTGGCTCTCCGCCTCACGTGTATACAAAGTGCTGCCAAGCGGTCTGACTCTAAATACTGAAACATTCCGAAATGACACTACAGGAACGATGGGGTGGAGATGCAGGTGACTCTGGGGGAAACCAAGAAAGCCTCTGTGGTGCTGATCAGGAAGCTGTACCTGCTAATGCAGAACATGGAGCCCCTCCCCGACAACGTGCACCTCACCATGAAGCTTTACTACTACGACGACAGTAAGATGCATTGGGCATGTCAAAGATTCATTGAAGAGTCTCGCTGTGAATTCTAGACCAAAACCTCCAGTGCTGCTTTATCTTTTCAAGTCACCCCGGTGGACTACCAGCCACCGGGCTTCCAGGAGGCACAGTCTGACAGCCTGTGGTTCGAAGGCCACGCCGTGCACTTCAAGGTGGGAAAGGTGCAGACGGGCTTCCACTGCCTCAGCGTGGATGTGTTGGCGGAGCAAGGTCGGGTAGAGAAACTGCAGAAGGAAACTGAGAAGCTGAACCAGACACCTTCTCCAAAGAGAGACATGATAAAGGTGAGTTTCATCAACCTTACTGACACGTACTTGGCCTTTGAACTTTGTAAATATCTGTTTCTAAACACCTGCTCACAGAATCCCTGTGAGAAAATACACGATGATGAAGATTTTCCTTCGGAGGACGGTGAGGCTGCATGCTGCAACCGCTGAACCAATACTGAGAGTTGTAGTGAAAAAAAGCTTTAACCTGCTCCGTTTCCTTTTAACAGAATCGGCACAGTTCAAGAGACCAAAAGCACGAGTGGTAAAGGTACATTTATATTCCATCTATGGCTGTAACAGAAAAATTGGAATCCGTTATAACTTCCTGTTTGTCTGTTCCAGCGAAAAGCCCCTGCACAAACTCTGAGGACAAAAAGAAGATTTTAGTCAACAAGAGGAGTGCACAAAAACCAACATACACATCCTCATAATTTTTGTTTTATTATTAATGAACAATGTTTAAGTTTTGGTGAAAACCTAAGTGTTAAGTTCCTGTCAAAATTCACGACTGACAAGACATTACGTTCGTGTGGGAGTTGTAGTTCATACAATATAGTGTTTCATCTGAGTTTATTATATTGATTTATTTATTGACACTTGTTATTGAATGTTAGATTTGTACAAAAAGGCTCAGTAGCTGAGTAAATAAAGATTGATTGTAAACATTGCTTTGTTTTCTTATACAAACAGGACACACAGTTACTTCAATACAAAAAAAGGCAAAATAAAAGACATGTAATCAGCTTCTGTTTAGCAAAATCTGTTTGGCTCAAATAGTGTCTCTATGTACAAAGTAACACTGCTTCATTAAGTTCAACTTCTTTTGACACCATCACTTCATAAAGAAGTTGTTTTCACATAACAGCTGGTCAGCATTTCCAGGATCGAAGGGATTGATTAATGGCGTCCTGCCGTACAGCTCCGACTCCTGTTGCTGTGGTCTAGAAGAGGCTGTCCACGTCTCCCATCTCCACAAACACGGTCTTGAGCTGGGAGTAGTACTCGATGGTCACCTGGCCATTCTCCCGCCCTATGCCTATAAGTCAGATTAGATAAGAGCATGATGCCATTGTTACGCTTGTGTTTAATTTAATGCAAATAAGATTTGTGTTATTTAAATGTCAATCTAACAGCATCGCTTGAATAGATCAAAGTATGAGTGTTGACACGACTCAGATCCAACAAGGTCGTACCGGACATCTTGAAGCCTCCAAACGGCACTTCCACAGGCGTGATGTTGTAGTTATTAATGAAACAGGAGCCTGCTTTGAGCTGCTCAACCACTCGGTGGGCTCGTCGCACATCTCTTCAAAAAAAAAGAAAAAGGATTTATTCACATAACATTACTTGACAGTCTTTTTCCTTTTTCTTTTTAACCAACCTGGTGAAAACTCCCGCGGCCAGACCCATTGTGGTGTCGTTGGCTCTGTGTAGGACTTCCTCCTCAGTCTCGAAAGAAAGCACAGACATAACCGGACCAAAGATCTCCTCCTTCACACAGGTCATGTCATCCTTGCAGTCACCTATGGCACAGGAAAGCTAATTAAGATGAGCTCACATGAATAAAGTCATCACCGTTTGGCTTTAGATGAATTCCATTTAATATTTGCTATTTTAAACTCACAACATGGCATCAAAAGGTTTTCTCACCAAGTACACAGGGAGTCATGTAGTATCCTCCTCTGAGCTTGGGGTCTGAAGGCACATACGGTTCTCCCCCACACAGCACCGTGGCTCCCTGACCATAGTAGAGTTCAAATTAGAGTCAAAATTGAAGCTGCTGCAGGAAAACGTGGTCTTTAGGCGACACTAAAACGAACATACCTCATGTTTTGCTTGCTCAACGAATGCCAGCACTTTATTGAGGTGTGGTCGACTGACCAGTGCGCCCATCCTGGTGCTCTCTAACAGGGGGTCCCCAATTTCAATGGCTTTAGTCCTCGTCACCACCTCTCTCACAAACTCAGGCAGAATATCTTTCTGAACAAACACTCTTGTACCGTTGCTGCAGACCTGCAAAACAGGTCAAATGAGTCACACGCTGAATAGAAATTATGGAATACTATCCCGAGCATGACACAACACCTGTCCTTGAGAGAGGAAGTTGGCCATGAGGGCTCCTTTCACAGCGTTCTCCAGATCACTGTCCTGGAAGATGAGCAATGGAGATTTCCCTCCGAGCTCCAAAGTCACCGGTTTCACTCCTTTAGATGCCATCTCCATAATCTGAAGGTGAAGAATCATGCAAGAGAACATTCAATAAAGATATAATCACATCCCAGAGGAGAGAACCAGTGATGCCCCAGACCTTCTGTCCTGTGGGGACGCTGCCAGTGAAGGAGACTTTGGCCACATTGGGATGGTGACAGAGCAAACTGCCGGTCTCCTGACCGCCCTGCACCACATTCAGCAGCCCCTCTGGAGCTCCAGCCTGCGTAAAGATCTCTGCCAGCAGGACGGCCGTCACAGGAGTCACCGGTGAAGGTTTAAACACCATGGAGTTACCTGTGGAGAAAATCTTCTCAATGAAAAACTGACTGTAAGACATACAAAGACATTAGTGGGCAGCAGGCCACATTTCAGAATGTAAACTCTTGTACTGTTGGTCACATCACTTACAAATTGTAAGGAACTGTGTTAAAAACAAACTTATAAAAAATTTAATCGGCCTTTAACAAACTGTGCAGTGATGCCATCTATTGGATGAAAGAGATAAAGCATTGAATCTTACAGCAGTTTATCTAAGAAGTAAATATTCCATTTAAAAATAAAGGGTAAAATTGCTTCACCAGTGGGTTGTGAGTTTCATAGCTGTGTCTCACATGTGTAAGTAAATCTAGATAGTTGTGTGTCTTCTCTGCTGTTGAAAAAGAAATCCCTACCGCAGGCCAGGGCCGGAGCAGACTTCCATGCAACTATCTGAAAGGGATAATTCCAAGCCCCGATGCCGACACAGACTCCCAGAGGCTCCCTGCGGGTGTAAGCAAACGATCCTCCAGGCAACTGCACATGCTGGCCTTGGCAAAGGAAAATGAGCAGGAAAAAGGTGAGGCGATGTCAAGTATAGACGTTAGTACAAATCAGCTTTCCTACAACAGAACAGTATGTAACATTCACTATTAAATTCCAATAATTTTGGTTATTATATAAACTACTGGATTATTTCACAAAGAGATTTTCCTTTAAAGTCTTTGAGTTATCCATAGTTTATGATATTAAGAAAAGCTGCTAAACATAAAAAAGCTGTACCAACCTGCCAGTGTGCTGGCCAGTCCTGCGTAGTACTCTATACACAGTCTACCTGAGTCCACGTCCAGACGGGCCTCTGTGATGGACTTCCCATTATTCACCACTTCCAATTCGGCGATTTCCTCTCTCCTGCTCTGCGTGTTAAATCCAAACAGAGTAACTTGTAATTGTACAGACACAACACTGAATGGGTCTCAACTTTGTGTTATGACTGCCGAGACTCTTTTAATAAATAGTTCTAATTCATCTGTGCGACTTCATATTGTGTGTTCGTACTAGTTTAACACACCTCAATTATATGAGCAGCTTCTATCATGACTCTTGCCCTCTCCATCCCTGACATTTTACTCCAGTGACCAAAGGCTGAATTGGCAGCCTGCACGGCTTGATCCACCTCTGCAGCGCCACACTGCTCCAGCTGGCACAAAACCAGCCCTGCAAAGTGAAAACAAGGAAACCATTGTCCAAACAGATGAGTAATCAGATTTCATATGCAAATCAACAGGTGACATGATGACAGTGTAGTGACTTCTAACCAAAACAACATGTCACTGAGCGGCTGAAGTTGGAATTATGCACCGCTGACTCGTTCCACAGAAACACACCACTTGCTTCTTTCCAGTGTCCGGGTTTATTTTGATCCCCAGGCAGACAGGCAGGACAAAACGTCTCTTTCTAAATTAAGTTGCTTGAATGGTAATACGAACATAAGGTTATACGAAGATACGGCTCTATGATACGCTGATATCATTTGATTGTGTACAAAAAATACACAATCCCAACTCAACCCCTCTCCTTCTCTTCTGACATACTGACCAGGTGAATATAAACTCATCCAATCAAGCCCACACTGGCAACACCCAGGTGACAACCCACAAGTGACATCATCAAAAAACCATAAACAAAAACATTGCAGTATACGGCTCATATGGACAGGATTAAGGAAGTCACTGGAGATCCACACATACAATATATTTCTTATCAAGAGATAAGAATAGTGATGACTATATAGGAAGCATCTGCATGATACACACACACAAGGTGCCTTAATTTGAAATAAACTCTAAATAAATAAATCTGTTTAGGTTGTCTTGTTCTGCTGAGACCATAAGCCCGCTGCATGGGGAAGAGGTCAGCCGTGATAATAAGTTTGTGCAACCTAATTCTTTCATGCCACAAAACATTTACTTCAATGATTTATATTATGAATTTAAGTCAAACCACAGCATCAAATCTGCACTAACTAAAGTGCTGAATGATATATATGTGTGCATTGATGCATAAAGAGTTTCGGTTTTAGTGTTACTGGAGCTTATTGCTGTTTTTGACACAGTTGATCCAACATTACTGCCTGACAGATTTCAACAATGGCTGATTTCTGGTACTGCATTAAAAGGGTTTAAATCTTACTTGCAAGAAGGACTATTCTGTTTTAATAGGTGATTACGAATCTGAGTATATGTAACATACTGTAAATGTGTGTACATTTTTTCCTTTATTTGTTTGTGTTTGTATACCATGGTTTTCACATGTTTTGAAAAATGTAATAATATACACTATAGGCAATTATTATTACAATTATAGCTATCAACAATAGCTATAATTAATATCAGAATAGAACAGATCAATAATTTCAATGATATTGTGATTGTTGGAAGATGCACCTGTACTTAAAGCAGAAAGTGACATTTTCTGAAAACTATTATTTTGCGAGAAGACGAGAAAGTGTTTGACAACCCGTGTGAATAACTGTTCTCACGGACACACTTAAAACAGCAGCGATCAAAGTCCACGCAGCACACATACTCAATGATATCATCAAATGGACAAACTTATTTACCGGTTGAAGGTTCGTAAACATTTTCCTTGTTGTTTTTCTGGCCTTCTCTTCGCTTTCCAGCCCAGAAGTTGAGCGGATCCGTGATCCTCACCGAGCCCGAAGACAAGCTCCGCACCGCGGGCGGGAGAGAGCGGGGGACGGCGGCCAGACTCCGGAGCATATTCACGTAATGCTCCGAGTTCAACTATTAACACAGATCACTGTAGGTGGTTTAGTTTAAAGACAACCGAGACCGTTTTATTATTCGTAGTACCAACACACTCAGTGACATGGGTGTGAACGTCTTGCATTATGCGTGTTAAACTCACCCAAAAAAGTGTTCACATCAATTATGCTTGTAAAGTTGCGGATCTACGTAAGTTCAGCTGTCAGGCCTAAACGTTTTATCGATAGCTGCAGCGTGAGGCGGGACAAATAAAACACAACAGTTCCCGAAAGGCAGCGGAAAGATTCCCTGCACCCCATTGGAGGACTGGACTGTCAATCACAGAAAGAAGATTAAAAAAGATTACTTTTTAAATAAAGTATTTAAATGTTAATCATTTATGTGCGGCTGTGATTCGGTGTTATATTTCATTAAAATAAAATGTCTTCATTATATCAAATATATGTAAAGTTGAGTTTAGCGTAAAAGGGGCGGGGCTTCGTCACAAAGACTTTCCGCCTCAGCTGCGAACGCCGCACACTGCAAGCATGGCCGGGGACAGTGAGACACATCTCAGGGACCGCAGCGACAACACCACCATTATTCGACAACCTTTCCTCATTGGTGTCTCCGGAGGCACCGCCAGCGGCAAGGTTGGCACTCCCGTTGATGTCTTTCTATGATTTCCGCGAGGTGACACTGACCTCGTTTTGAGTCAGACCCCGGGGCCGAGGGTCTCTCGCGACAGCCGGCTACCCGTTGACCGCGTGGCGTCCGGAGTCTCGGCGGAAGTTTGATTGACAGCTCTCTCATCTGTTCAACCACTGAGCTCCGCTAGTTGCTGCTTTAGCTTCCCACTGTCTGTGGTGCTGAACTCGGCCTGCTCTTTATCCTCGTTTTAACTCATGAAACACTCGCGTCAAGCGAAGAGCTTTGTTAGCTTTTTCTTTCTTAGCCACCGAGCTAGCGGTGAATTCCATCACATGCTAACGGTAACGGATGGGCCAAGACAATAGCCGGTGCTAACTCGTCACTAATCTCTTTATGTGTTTGTAAACACGAATGCCCCATATTCTTTTTTCATCGCCTTTACTCCCCTCCCCCCCACACAAGTTATGTACGCGACACGGTTAATGTAGAGATAGCGTCAGTTCAGATGAAATGTCTCTGTTCGCTTGACCTGGGACGAACCGCCATCGTTAAATAACGTTAACCTACATTTTGATGCTTTGAATTGAACCAAACGGAGGCGACCGCGGGAAAATCCAACCCGAGGGGCACATACCCGTTTTCGTGTAATACTACAGTAAAATACATTTCAAGTTCAAAGCAGGCGTTCATGAATACATATTAGAATTGTTTGTATGTTATTTTATTTTAATCCACGTTAGCATCCAGAGCTCTCCAGACAGTCTTGGCCAACATTTGTGCCTCAGATTGGATCAACGAGGCGCAAATTGCCTCTGCATCACGAGTCTGCCGTGAAACAGTCATGTATATCTGCGTTTCGTTGAAAACCGACTCTTGAATCCTCCCACCTTGCTAAACTCAGCCGTAGGCCGTATGCTCGGAGGCTGCGGAGGCAGTGCGGACCTAACGGAAGCCTCCTGTTCAGAGAGACGTGGCTCTTTTTCCAAAGACGTCACTGGCTTTCTTCGTCATGACTCCACCAAGTGCAAGTGATGCCAGGAAACGCACTAGAGACACTGTATTGCCGAAATTAGCTCAATAGGTGCAACATCCTCAGAAGAATATTGATTTCTCTCAACGTTTTTATTTTTTATATTATTTCCATGCACAGACTTTTACATGAAAGTGAGGCAGGGTCTATATTGTTGTTGGCTCCTCCCTTCAACTTTGTCCCATACATGATGTGACTGGCAGTAAGCCAGTGTTTTGTTTCCTTTATAGAGACTGGAAGTGCCTCAGTGTTGCACTAATCTGGTCAGCTCACTGTTCAGTGTGGTATTGATCAGTCCCTCCCCCCAAAAACACCACCACACACACACCTCACTGTAGCTGTATTGTGATGCGAATTCTGAAAACATAATAATATACTTACCTTGCGTCAGCCACAATTTGGGTTTCCGCTAAACTAAACATCAATTGCTATTCAGTTTTTTTTTTTTTTTGCATGAGCTTAAAGTAGCTTTAAGAGTAGTTACCAAATGATAATGGTGTATTTATCTTTGGAAAGAGAGTCGTTTAAAATGATAATCACTTAATGCAGCTAATTGTCCAGCCAGTCTCAATGGGTTTGGTCATGGGTGTGTTGACAGTCATGTGGATTTCCATCTCACTCAGCTGACACAACCTGCCATCCCAAAATGAGTATGGTAGAAGGCATTGTATTATTTTTTTCTCTTTTAATGGGTGGGGGTGGGGCACACAATGGCAATGGTGTGTTAGTCTGGTGTGAATTGCCCACTCAGCGTTGGGCATGAAACTGCTACAGTGGGGAGGTCATTGAGGACAAAGGTGTCCAGTTGAAGGGCAGTTAGCCTCTGGTGGATTGCTGACGTCATAAGGAATGTGAACTTACCCTCATCTCTCTGAAACATTTTTTGAATCTTTAAGTATTTTAAGCATGTGCTTACAGACATTTATTTTATCTGTTCAGTCGTCAGTATGTGAGAAAATCATGGAGCTACTGGGACAAAACAAGATTGACCACCACCAGCGGCAGGTGGCGATCCTCAGCCAGGACAGTTTCTACAAGGTGCTGACTCCAGAGCAGAAAGCCAAGGCGCTGAAAGGCCAATTCAACTTTGACCATCCAGGTATGGTAACAAAAAAAAAAATTTCACAGTACAGACCCAGCCTGTACGCAAAGTCCGATGGTAATGGTCGCACCTGATATGTGTAGCCTGTAATGTCATGGATCTTGCTCACTTTGTGTTTGGAATGAAATGCTAAGAGATTAACATATTATACTATTGCTCGAACCCACCTTTAAGATAATGTGTTGCAGAAAGCACAAGGCTTGAGATCAAAGAATATTTATCGCAAAGAGATTTCATTAGTGACCTATTTTGGGACTTTGCTGCCATGTTGATTGTTTATTCAGTGTTTTTGGCACAGGCAAACAGCTCAAACACTACTTATGGAGCATGGCTTTGCCCCCTCTTGCTCCCGCTTCCTTTTTCGGCTGATAGGAAATCCCCACAGTCAGCAAACGTTTCTCAGAGGCAGCTGCTCTCAAGTTCAGAGTGAAGCCAACACCTGTTCCACAAAAGGGATTCCTGAATTACCAAACGTGCAGCATGAATCCCGTGTGCCTGCCGAGCAAGTGGAGCCAGTATTAAAAAAAGAAAAAAATGACTTGGCTTATAGGTCACGTTTGAGTGTGTTGTCTTTCTTGTCCTCAGATGCCTTTGATAATGAGCTGGTCCTGCAGACGCTCAGGCTGATTCTGCAAGGAAAGACTGTCCAGATCCCCGTTTATGACTTTGTTACTCATTCCAGGCAAGTAATTCCGTCTATTTCCTGCTTCCAGACACTCAGCCTAGTTATTTATTAATGAAAAATGACCTATTTTATGCTGATTGTATACTTGGTTTAAATGTTTGCAACAAAGGTAATTTTGTTGTGTGTTCGTATGTGCTGCAGGAAAGACGAGTTTGTTACAGTTTATCCGGCCGATGTGGTTCTTTTTGAGGGAATCCTCATGTTCTACTCCCAAGAGATCAGAGATCTGTTCCAGATGAAGTTGTTTGTAGACACGGATCCGGACACGCGGCTGTCACGTCGAGGTGTGTCAACACGTTGTGCTCGATTACTCACGTGTCTTCACACTAAAATGTCGGCATTGAGAAATGAGTTTTGTTCCAGAAGACAAAATACTTGTTTGGACTGAGACGTGTACTCTGCTCTCTTCAGTTCTCAGGGACATCGGTGAGCGCGGTCGAGAGCTGGAACAGGTTCTGGCTCAGTACATCACTTTTGTGAAACCGGCCTTTGAGGAGTTCTGTTTACCAGTAAGTGATGTTTAACATTTTGGCAGAATTGACAAAAAATGGTATCTAGTTTTTTTTTTGACGTTTTAAATCCTTATTAAATGCAATTCTTCTAACATGTTTGTACAAACATTCACATTTGGGAAAGACTTGGTTAATAAGTGTTGATAGAGTGGTACCCACCTATGGATCTTTAATCAAAAGATATTCTGTGTACATTTAATTTTTTTACAAAGTCGTGAGATTCTTGTCAACAAAACTTTTTTTTTTAATTAAGAGTATTGCTAGCTCAGACTGGACTAGAAACCTGGCTCCATTCAGCTTTTTCTACATGGCATCGTTTGACATTAGTTCTATTTCTACTAGACAAAGAAATATGCAGATGTGATTATTCCACGAGGAGCAGACAACCTTGGTAAGTTTATTTTATTTTGCCAAGACTCCATTGTTAATATGAAAGAAAGCCCAGATTTATTCTAGATTAGACTGATTCTGTGCTACTTTCTTAGTTATTGAAGTTGTGTTGAGCTGTTTTTGTTTTTTTTGTTTTTTTTCCCTCAACTCGGTGTGAATGAATGGCTTGGATATTGGAGTCATTGTTCAGGGATTTGTGATACAGAGAAGATTTTCTAGGTTGAATAGTTTCTACTTTTCCAGTAGTTTCTGAAATAAGTTTTTAGGTCAATGTTACTCGCACAGTAACTAGGCTGAAAGCAGCATTATGCTTTGGCAAATATAGAAAAAAATGTCGCTGATCTACTTTCACAGTTTCGTTTTGATGAGAATTATCAAATTACATTCTCGAATAGTTCTGACTGACCCTGTGTGTCACATGTCTGTCTTCTTGCAGTGGCCATAAACTTGATAGTACAGCACATCCAAGACATTCTGAACGGCGGACTCAGCAAGCGCCACAACGGCTGCATGAACGGCCACAGCACTCCTCGGCAGCGGCGGACCTCTGAATCCAGCAGCCGGCCTCATTGACCTCGTCGCACCTCTCTTCACAGAGCGGAGAGGGGTGTGGGGGGGTCGCGCTGTAAATAAATGCCCGTCGGCATCACTGTATTTAAAAAGAGGGAAAAGAAATTGCAAAAAAAAGAAAAGAAATGCCTTTTATTATTTTGATGACTGCTCTTTATTATTATTATTATTAATTTCCTTGTAATTGTTAAACTTGGATTTAGAGTTTTGTGAGCAGTTTGAGCAGAAGACTTTTCTTTTGTGGGTTAAGATGGATCCCACTCATTTTCCTCCCATATTGCATTTTTTTTTTTTTTTTTTTTAATGTATCCCCTGCTGCTTTGTGAAAATTTATGCCGAAAACAAATAAAAGAGGGCAAACCTTTTTACCTATGTCTGATAAAACTTGAACCCCAAATACCTGGGGAGTCTAATAAATGTTTAGGGTGGTGTCCAAATGAGAAGGATGTTAATTAAAGAAAGAAAATGAATGGCACTCTGTGTTTGTAGCGACAATCTGGGAACTGTTTCCTCCCATTGTTTTCAGTGTTTACGTTCCCTCAGTATGTTGTTCGAGTCCAAGGCATGACATAAGAAGTCTGTTTACTACAAATAGTTTCCACTGCATTGTTTCTGTACAAGAACAGCATGAGAACAAACACCTCTTTTCAGTATCACCGAATAACTTTGAAGAAGCCAATGCTGGGACTTTGAGCAGACTGTAACCCAACCATATAGAATTAAATTATAAGTTGTGTCCGTTTATAATTGACATGTGGGGGGATTTTTTTTTTTTGTATGAAAAAATATTTTTGATTTGTCAGCCATGTGTGGAAAATGTTGGGTGTGACTTTCCTCTTGTGAACTGCAGATGTGAGCGATGACATTTGCAAATGGGCCTTGTTGATTCCAAGATGACATACACATACACTCAGGTTGATGACACCCCTCCACTTGAAATGCCTGACAAAAGATGTGATGGAGGTGTTCATCTCCACAGCAATATCACCCCCCCACCCCACACACACACAAACTTGCGTGGCCATTAACTACGGGACGACCCACCACATTGCCTCTGCGAAACTGCCTCAGGTTGACATTTATGCTAAGCATCCACACTACAAACTGGTTTCTGTTCTGGGGTTACAATAAAAACCGTTGAATCACGTTTTGTATGCCACATCCTGTGTTTGTATAGTGCAATTGAATGAATGATTTGTACCAAAATATTTGTACTGTATGGCTGTTGAATCGATTACACGTTATTTGTAATTGAACTCAGTTGATGGTCAATAAACTGAAGTAAAAATTAGAGTTGTGGGTGGTCTCTCACAATGGAAACATCTGTTTGGCTTTAGGGCAGGGATCCTGGGTGTTATGGGGGAGTGTCAGGACCTGTTTTATTTGGAAAAAATGATTAACTGTTCCACACCTCAATGTATAGTTTAAGGAAAATAATATTAAACAGAATAGAATTCATAACTGAAGGCACATATTGATTGTATACACCAATAATACATTTATAACTACAACGTGAAAAAGCTTCAGTGGAAAAAAAAAATTCGCTTGCTTTCATTTAAGTCCTTGCATATAAAGAATTTCTCCAAGGATGAATAGAATGCTTCTGATCCTGATGTTGAGGAAGAGAATGTGTGTGCAATAGTTTAAGTGGATTTTGCACATTACTCTATAGTTAATAAGTTTCTTCATACTTATTTAATCTTTTGTATGTTCTTGCAATTTATATTCCACCGTTCATCACAGTTTATTTAAAGTTGTACAACCAGAGGGGGAATTACTCCACCTATTTTGACAGAAGCCCTGATAATTTATTTATTTAAAAAAGTATTTTATTTCATTCAATGGGTTTCTTCATCGAAGGATTTATTCTACTTCGAAAATCCCACTAAAGAAATATAAAAATCTCCCAAAACAAAATATAACAATTCCTATCAGCCCTTGGTTAGATGCTATCATCTGCCCACTAGATGGCACAATCTACTCATGAAACTATGAACACTA
>OMNM01032127.1:23062-33635 GCA_900302745.1 Parablennius parvicornis
GAGCAGCACAAAGCAGTAGTTGTAGTAACAGCAGGAGTAATAACAGTGGTAGTGTGTGTGTGTGTGTGTGTGTGTGTGTGTGTGTGTGTGTGTGTGTGTGTGTGTGTGTGTGTGTACTCACTTTGTGCACTGTGGGTCCAGAGCTTGGTCCAGGGATGGTGTCAGGTGATTGCTGTTGAAAGAAAATACACACAAGCCGTCAGAGCCAATGCACACAAGACAACACACACATTAAACACAGTGAACAAACATGACTGAGTTGAGAGAGAGACCAGTTTAACCATTTCAAAAGCATTACTCAGGTTTTGTTTGTACTCAAAAACGTACGCATACACATTTACATTGAGTGACAAGATAAAAGCATTAACTGATGATGAACATCCTCCAAAGTGGTGAACAAGGCCAGTTGCTTTGAGATGTCTCCTATCTAATATTGGAAAAATAACAAAAAAACTTGCAATAAAAAAATATAGAAAATATGAAATTCAACGTGTGTAAGAGATACATTTAAAAAAAAAAAGTGTTGTGCCTTGTTAAGAAGAGGTTAAGCATCTGTTATAATGTTGCTACTTTGTACAATGTGGCAGCAACAAAAGCCAAAGAATCAATCTCATTTGAAATGTGAAGTGTACACAGACCAACAGCCAAGTCTCCCTCCTCTATCTTCAGGCTGCTCATAGTGGTGGTCCTCAATGTTTTCAGGTGGAACATACACACTGCAAAACGTTTGAGAGCCACCCATTTAAATAATTCAGTCTGATATGAAAACATTCAATCAAACACCAACATAATGGGAAACGTTCATTTGTCCATTAAATCCATAAATCATAAAATGCAATTTGCAGCAAGGAAATGTGTATGCATTAAACAAATTATATAGTACAAAACAAAAAAAGGAGTGGAATAATTAGGTTTATTAGCATTAAATGAATGCCAATACTGGAAGAAACCTTTACTTTCAATGGTATTTTTGAGATACATAAATAATCTGACCACGATCTCTCCATCCATCTTCTAAACTGCTTCATGCCAAGCCCAGCTACTAATCAACAAACAGAAAACCACATTCACATCAATGGGCAATCTAAGGTCATCAATTAACCTCAAATATACACTATGTTTTTGGATTGTGTGAAGAGCTGGAGAGAAGCCATGTATGCACAGGAAGAGCATGCAAAATAATTTTCCAGGTCAAATTGTACCAAATACTTCATTATCCGTTTTTAAAGAATGGTTTTGATTACTTGTTCGAATCATGCTGTTTGTTTCTTTACAAATCACCTCTTCTCTATAGATACTGACTTTCCCTTTCCTGAACGCAGAGCTGCCACCACTAAAATGACAAATAAAATAACCCTCAGGATGAACGATCAGATTATGCCACTGAAGCCATAATAAATCTAGTCATGGTTACGATCATCATGAAGCCACGAAGCAGCCTTTGCCCTAGGTGTATCCACTTCAGCTCCACCTCCAGTGTACGGAAATAAGCTTTTAAGCTTTATGGATTATTGTGTTGCTGGTGAGTGCAATATGACAGTGTTGGTGACATTGTGTTGGCATATTTGTCATAAAATAGATTAAAAATGATAGCAAGTGTTAGATGAAGTGGCTAGGCAACAGCAACTCCAGCAGACCAAGACTTTCTTAACTCCACAGCACGACGTCACACTTTGTGCTGCAATTTACAAAACTACTAACATTTTTTTCAAATAATGGCTGTCGTAAGGATTTTTATGAAGCCATATAAAATTACAATATGAATAATGCAAATATGAAAAAGAACCTTACAATGTGTCCATGGGATAACCAATTTAACATCTAATATTCTAATTCCAATAACATTACAATAAAAAGAAAAAGAAAATGTACACATACGAAAAAGTGTAAACCATTGGTCTAAAATGATTTCTCTTTCCAACATGGAGCCAGTCTTCAAACTTCCAATATTAGCTCTGTATAACGACTCGTGTAAATAAATCTGTGACTCTGTTGTCCGTTAATGAGTCACTCAGACCCACACAAGGAAATACTTCCATTTTCATGTTTATCTCCAGCACCTTTCATTATTGTTTTACAACATTTAATAATGTCATAAATATTTTATTTCATTTTCTATAAATGAAAAAAAATCTTTACATCAGTTTCTATTACCTAATATGAACCAACGGGGTTCATATGGAACATTCCACTGGAGCATTTCTGACCTTAAATTGCAGTAAAAGCAAAGATGTGCCGATACCATAACATCCATGTTTCCCCAATACATCAAGAGCATATATCTTTGATCTACTGCATATCTTTTTTTAGTGTAAATTTTAAAAAAAAATGCAGTCATGTTTGGAAATAAACTGCAAAAATATTTATGTAGATTTTCCGACATGGCTCCAGATGAAATTTGGACTCTGATTACATTAAAATTGAACATTTTAAATTACATGCTGGGTCATAACAGCACCACAAAGAAGGAATAATTTACTGCCAACCTCCTGCAGGCTGACCTCTGTACTGTGAGGGGGAAAAACTGATGTTTGTACAAGGAAGCTGGATTTAAGAAAAAAGTTGATGGTTTTTTTTTTTTTTTGAAAGCAACACAACCAAGCAATGAAAAACAATCAGGTCTTCGGGTAGATAAAATCAAGTAGCCAATTTGATGCAGCACCTGAAATTTGTTGCTTCTTCACGCTTATGCAAATTGGCATCATTTTGTTGAGAAGATAGTGGTTAGCCAGGTTAGAAAACTCCAGGCAGAAATATATCTGATATTTCGTCTGATTTAAAAGCCATCAGTGCTTCTCAGACACAAATACAAACAGTAGAAAAGCATTAGGATGGTGATCACGTTGCCAGCACAAATGAAAAAAAAAAAAAAATAGACAGATGCGAAACTCCTGCAATCGGAGTGCAATTGGTCTCTGAGATCAGTCGGTGAACAAGCACCACTGATAGAGTTGTGGGTTTGATTCCCTCTGGAACTCTTCACAGAAATGGAGGCTTTGCCGGCAACTGTTGCTAAATCTTCTTCTTCTCGTTGGCGAGCAATAACAAACCACCAGATGACGGCAGAAAGAGAAATACAAAGACGTCAAATGAGCAAAAGAAAAAGCACCTGAAATGCACTGATGAAGTGCAACGGGAGGAAGAACAGAGGAAGGCTGAACAATTCAGTCGATGAATATATGACGATGGATACAAGTGTGACAGATGGAGAGGAAAAGAGATGAGGCAGTGAGATGGAGAGATCATTTTAATTATAATGACGAAGGAGAGAAAGTGCGAGCGAGACAAAGACGGAGGGGGGAGAGAGAGACGCTCAGCCGTGGATTCGAGTTGCAAGAAAATGAAATAAGAATGATGATTAGGGAGATGTAGAGGAGAGTGTGTGATCCTCATTAGAGCGATGATACTGTCTGGGACGTCACGTTCAAACATGCGGTTACACTAAAGCACACACACCTCTTAAGGCGACTTAATCACACCTCGACAACTTCTCATTATAGGAATGGATTCCCATTTAGGGAAATATGCTTCTTTGCTTTCTTACCGAGACTTAGATGAGAAGATCAATACCGCTCCCGTGACATTAACTATCAGGCTAAAGCCAAAAGCTTGTTACCTTAGCTTAGCACAAAGTCTGCTTACAAGTGGAAAACGAAACCAGGCTGTCGAAAGGTAATAAAATCTTCCAAGCAGCACCTCTAAAGCTCGTCTGGCCCATTATAAATGGTGTGATTGACCCAAAACTACAGTTTGACATTTCATACAAAGGACACAATGGATGAATTGATCAAACAGTCATAAATGTAATTCTTCTTTTTTTATCTTTCGAATTACAGGTGGATGGTTGGTATAATTAAAGAGAACGCAGACGGTAGAGTGCGATGATGGTATTTGTGTGTGTGTGTGTGTGTGTGTGTGTTTGTGTGTGTGTGTATATATTTACTGTTTTCTTCCCTTTAATATTATTATTATTATCTTTTTTTAAATATGTCAGTATATCAAAATAGAGTTACATATATGCCACTTGCGTGTATTAAAGTTCAGTGAGAACTGAAAAACATTTGAATCTTGTTCCTATGTAATCATCTGGGCGCCAGTCATTTTGCAGCATATGTATACGATAGTGTATAATTTGAGTGCTATTTATGGGTAATTAGTTGTAATGGTGCAATTAATCATTTCTACCAATTCTTAATCATTTCTTGGTGTGTTGGAGAGATTTTAGTGTTTAATTCCAGTTTAGTATTTACTTAAAAATCAATAAAATAGAGATATAATACATTATTTCTTTCCAACAATACTACAAAGCAATGAAGATTAATACCATTGGAATGCCTGTTGGGATGCATTTGTGGTATGAGCAGCAGAGAAAGTTGCCTAATCTCTTCTGCCAATGACAAACTGCTTTTCTGGTATTGACTAGTTGTTAAATTGCAGTCAGCTCTGCTGGCAGACCATTCAATATGGTCCTATATTGTGGAAATATGTATGGCCACGATTTGCAGAATTCTACTTTGGCACCTGGTTGTCTGCAACCGTGGCTTTGAGAAGCTCAAAACAAGTTTGTAGCAACAACAAAGGAAAGTAATTTGGTGAGAATGTATTTATAGATGCAGCTACAAGGATGACATGAATATGTGTTGCACTAATCATGACCACTGAAAGATATGGAAGTGACTGTGTCCAAAAGGTCAGTTTTTTTTCCGATTAACAAATTGTAAATTGTTGGAGCTTTACCAGCTCCGAGAAACCTTTATAGAACAGAGCAGTAATTGACTGTGAAGAACACAATGTCACTGAGGACACACTCTTGGATATCCATGTAAATGAGAGCTGGTTTCTCTTAATGCAGAGTTTGGATTGAAGGTTAAGTAGAGCACACCAGCCAGCCAGGCACATACACTAAATAAATTGTTTGTGACTCTCACTATCTGTCTCACTCTTTCACTCTCTCTCTCTCTTTTGTCTCGGTCTCTTAATCTTATCTCTCCATCTCTTTGTGTCCTTGTCTGGTGAGCACTGATCTCTCAATAGGTCTTTGTTTCTGCGCCATCATCTCTCCTTGCAAACACAAGCGCCAGCGGTGATTCATTCACACTGCTTCACACAACAAGACGTTTCTGTCGTCCATGTGACCGCATGTGGTTTACCGTCGTCTGCGCTTCACTTTCTCCTTCTGACAAACACACGCTTCCCCTATTACCGGGTAGGCATTGGACACTGCTGTCGGAGCCCCCAGAGGCCCGAAGAGAGAGACAGAAGCGAAGAGTGGAGTCGAGAAGAGACGATGAATGAAAGCTATAAAGACAGAGCGCATGCTGACACGCTTATCTGTGTGATGACTTCAAAGTGTGTAGAGAGTGAGCGAGGGAGAGCGGGTGAGCGGGGAGCAGGAGAGAGCGAGGTCATTATCTGCAAGAAATGGATTACTCTCAGATTAGATTGCTGAGCACAGTGAAGAGCTGTAGCGCGGTATGCTTGGCAAGCCCTCTGTCACACGAGCATAAACACTCGCAGACACATTCACACAAAGCTCCTGTTGACTCCTACCAGACATCAGTCATACGAGAAAGTCAAAATGGAGAAATCAATGCAGCCGTGGCTGAACGGAGAACAAACATGCGTCCACACATGACAAGGTGACGCTGTGAAGAGACGCTCCTCCAACTACTGCGTCACATGACATTTAGTTTACCAAAACATGCAGTACATATCTATGTCAGCTCACATGTTCAAGTAATTATATTCAGAAACTTGTTATTTTGAGCTTTTATTATGGTTTCCTATGATTTATCATGACATTTTGCGGTATGAATAAATACACAAAAATAATTTGAACATCATGAGGAAAGTGTTTGTGGTCAGGATATTACATTTTGTTTAAAATATTGTCGTTCCAACTTTTAATGCATTTTAAAAAAACAAACATGGGAGACAGTGTTTGCATTCTTCCCATGCAATGTTCATCCCAGTCCGCCTCTCACTCATGCTTTCATGTTTCTTATTTCAATGTACAGCGTAATGTACTTATGGATGTGGAATATTGCTGGCAGACATAAAAACACAGGAGAAAGTGCTGTTATGTTGGGATTCATAATGTAGAAATGAGATCATATTCGAGGAACTTGCACACTTCCCTTTTCGGCCATGATTAAAAAGTCACATTAGGAGTGGGTTAGGTTTCATAATCTAATCTTACAGCCATAATACAACACAATACAGTTATACACACTGTTTATGAAAAACCTTTTGTATATCTAAGTTTGTATTCTTACAACAATAGATGTATTGTTGTAAGAACACATCTGCATATTAAAATGCATGAAAATGGAGAAGCAACTGCTCTGGGTCATGTTCCCCATCAGGAGTGTGTGCAAACTGCAACCAGAGTCAGAATCATTAGTCAATGAATTGATCGGAAGAAAATTAAAAGCAGCAAGCCGGAATACCTTCTTTGTTCTGACACCTTTCTGTCATTAATGCTTTCAGTGATTTGTGCTACGGTAGTTCCTCTGGGGGTTCAGGACAGCCATTGTTTTCGACACACATCGGTGCACCTTGAGACTCCAATGACCCTGATGCAGGTTCAACGGCCACATTTTATTGATGACCTTTGATTGGTCCTGACTTCCTGACGATTGTGTAACAGAAAAATCCCACGTAACCTGATGTTTTGATAGAACAGTGACCCAATCTTAAAGCCTTTAGTCCATCTCCATACAATCAAATGCACAATTGCAATGAAATAGGAAAGAAAACATGAAGTTAGCAAAAGGCATTCCCCAGACCCCCAGATCGTTTTTTCACTACTCCTTGTTGTCCATAATGTCCCTGGCAACTCTTAGGGAAACCCCGCCTCACACACTGAAAATCACTTCTACTGGATTCAAATGAAGATAATCTCCCGCACTTGATTGACACTGGTTTTACTTCTTCTGGATTAACAGTCAAATCCAACCAAATGTGTGGCTCCACAGCAAAACTGGTTGCACAACGAGTCTAACCTTGTTACTAGTGGATTTATAAAAATGAAATAATAAAGTAAATAGTCTTAGTCAGCTGGACTTGTCCGGATCTGCCTTTGTTTGTGTTTTATGCGTCAGGTGTTGCATGTCCTCATCAGAAAAAAGATGGAAGTTGCAGGGATGCTGCCACTGCTACTGTACGTGGACATGTGCAGAGGCCCACTCCGAGTGGGAGAGGGGGAAAATGAATTCGACCAATATGTGGCTCTGAGATGTGGGCGATTCTGACTGAGCTTCAGTCGACTCTTTGAAAAAGGAGGGAACCCAAGCCAGGTTGTAAACTGGCTACAAAACAAAGCGCTGTGGCGAGTGCAATAAAAAGGTAAAATGTCAGCTAAAGTGTTCACAGATCTCTGTGCTCCTGCCACACCGCAGCCAATAAAAGGACAAATAATTGAACCAAAGCAAGTCACAACAGGTAATTACAGACATGATCCTCCAAGGTGAGGCTGCTACAGGCCGGACCCAAAGGCGGCAGATGGCTCAGTGCAATAAAAACAGATTCAACTCACTTCATAAGCTGTCGGTAAACATCAATGAAACACATGAGGTAAAGAAAAAGAAAAAAAAACAGCTGTGATCGGATGTTTTGTGCCGACCATTTTAACAAAAGACACACAAATACCTGAAAATACTAATGAGTCAGAACCAACAAGGGTTATGCAAACATTCTGCAATTAGTGATCAGTTTGCCAACGACTTAAACCCTTTTTCAGCACATACAAACATGTGCCTGCTTACATGGGAGCCTGTGTCAAGTGGAGCATGTTCAAACCAACTAATGTCCAGAGAGGACCAGTTTGCACAGCAGCCATACCTTTACACCACTTACCCACGCCTCATCACACACACACACACCCACACACACACACACACACACACACACACACACACACACAAACCAAATCAGTTAAAGAAATGAGCGGGAAAGTGCAAAATGCATCATCCATCGGTCCTCCAATTGTTCTTTGTTTTTTGTATTTGAAGTACGTAGGAGAAAAATACAGAATCATTGATTTTTTTTTTTCTTCTAAGTGATATTCATACATTTTTCTCAAGACATTGTTGTAGACTGTAAGAGGGAACTTGGATCAATCTAACAGGAAACAGTCATATGTAGATCATTTAAGCATCAGTTTAAAAAAAACAAAACAGATGTAACACGGTGTGAACTCTGTCTCCTCTGTGCCGCGTGGTGTTACACTACAAATGTTGCATATTTTTAGCACATCTGGCTCCCGTGGGACTGGACGTTCCTGGCACGCCGTCTCACATCCCCACAGAGGGAACTGGGGACATGTTTTCTCCTGGCTGTCACTGATAATGAAGATGAGCACCGCTGACACATCGAGCAGCCATTCGGCTTGTCAGGTATGTTCGTTCCACATCGGAGCACACCGCCGCACGCACATTTACTGCTTAGCTGATCGGTCGTTATGAAAGACCCTGAGGACTCGTGATGTGGATAAGATGGTTGCCTTGAAATTTTGCTAGAGAACAGTTGGACTGTATTGAATAATTATGAAAATATTAATTAGAGAGCTGTGAGCCATTACACCATTGTGGCTAGACAAACAAAGAATCTGAGAAAATCACAGTAGAATTTTCACAACTTCTGTTCCTCTTTTTTTTTAAATTTTCCTGCACATTTAAAAAGGAATGAATAAATGGTTTTAATACCACTATGTTCACACTGTAATCATTATCAAAAAATAAAACGCAGATCTGCATGAAAAAAAAACCCAAGACGAATACTGTTTAGCATTCAAAAACGTTCACACCAGTCCCCCAGGGGGTAGACGAGGTAGCCAATGTGAACTTATTTTCTGACAGTGATTAATTGGTACAGGGCAGCGATCCAGAGCTCTTTTCTGTGTCCTGTGAGAAATAAGTCTGAACTCTCTGGCTGTATTTTTGTTTTTAAAACAGTGCTGAGGGCAACATCATTGAAAACGGTTACCTCTCTGGAGAACAAGCTGGATACAATTCACTTGCTTGAGGGGGTTACACTTCACTCACAGAGAAAGGTGCTTCCTTGTTTCCAATTAAAAGTCCTCGAATTGACCATTACCAACCATGACTCAACCATAGACTAGAATTTGATCGAGCCCTTGTGATGTGAACAGACTTCACGTATATAGAGCATGTTGTCACACTGTGTTAGCAGCCTGTTACACCGTTAGAGTCATGTACGGTTGTTGACGGTCATCACCAACACTTGAACGTATCAGGGAAAGACGATGTACAAAGCGGTTTCATCATTTTGACTGATGTCACTCAAAGAAAACTAGTCACAATGGTAATTCTTTAAAGTATCTAATTTTGTAAAGCAGTAGATGATGTGTGCAAAAGAAAAGACTTTAAAAGAAGTGATAGTTTTTCTTGTGCTTCCCATCTTGTCTGTACTACTTTTTAATTATGATGATGCAGTCCTAATATTTTCTTAATGAAAGAATTGTGACAATTACCTAAAAACTGTGTTGCAGAGAACACATTTTTTGCATTTTTTAGGAAAGTTGTTCAAGAATGACTTTTATAATTACACACAAAACTCAAAAACAGGCACTTATTTTTGTTTGGAAATTAGATTTTCTTTAGTCCTTATTTTATTACAATCTGGTGGAATATGATGATGTGCCAAGAACTGCAATTACATTCTTAAAAGGTTGCATAAAACAATAATAAATATAGGATTAAATGTGCTTTAAAATAATGCTATAACCTATTAATTGAAATATTTTTTGTGTGAAGCAATGTTTTTCAAAATATTTACAGTAGATTTGAACAATAGTACAATAAAATTCATAATCATTTTAGCCATTATCTAATATTTTTATCCATTAATTTACTATTGCAAGAACTGAAGCCTATTTGAGTTGATACTGAGCGAAGGACACACTGGACAGAGTAGCTGGAGCAAACAGGGCACAGGAAGAAAATGCAATCTGCACACAATGTGCCGTGCCGTACATCACTACACTAGGTCAAATCATTATATCCATCCATCTTTTTTCTATTTTATCCAGCTCAGAGAAGCCGATCATGGACAGAATCAGAGTACACACTGGACAGGTCTATAAAGGGCAAACACAGAGAGACAAACAACACTTTTAACCTCATAGGCAATAAAGAATCAACAATTATCCTCACATGCATGTTTTTTGAACTGTTGGAGGAAAGCAGAGCTCCTGGTGAAAATGTGTACGGGCACAGGAAGAACATGCAACCTGCACACAACATATGGACACTGCTGCCACAACATATCTTTGAAAAAAAATTGATTTGTCATTGCACATAGCATCCAATTACGTTTTTGTCTGACAGTTTATGTTATGGTAAATACAGTAAGCTATTAAAAAAATACAGGACAAAGGCTGGATACATTTGAAATAACCACTAACACATTTTGGAATGAAAATGATTACAGTGTTGTGAAACTACAAACAGGTTTTGTGACAAGTATTTGAGGTTGATGTGTGTGTGTGTGTGTGTGTGTGTGTGTGTGTGTGTGTGTGTGTGTGTGTGTGTGAATGTGGTAGTGGTAGTTG
>OMNM01032135.1:8887-20313 GCA_900302745.1 Parablennius parvicornis
TTTTTATAAAAAAAAAAAAAAAAAAAAAAAAAAAAACAACTATTGGTATTCGCTTTCACCTTATTTTTTCACTTCTCTGCAGTGAATAACGGATGAAACACATGTCCTCAGAGGAAAAATACATTAAACATACCGTGAGACAGTGCTTGCAGTGTATTGTGATGGATGAAAGTAACACGTTACTTCATAATGCATATCTCCCAACATTGGCTGCAGTAATAACGTCTCGCTTATAAAAATACACTTTTGCGATCACATTTTGGCAAAGCAGCAGCAGAATGTAAAATTATCTTGTGGGATGTTTGAATATCTGAAGTACATCTGGTGATAGTATAATAGCACATATTTTCCTCTCAGGGCAAGGTGTTTACACTCACTGCAGGAAAATGGCTTCACTGATGTTCAAAACACACACACACACACACACACAACAACCACTCAAAGTAATCATGGTCCACAGAGGAGGAAAAAAAAAAGTGTAAACTCCTCTAAAAAAGCTTCAAACAAGATTTCGCCTTGTCAGTACAATCGAAAGTGCCAGGGGCATACAGCTATAGAGAGGCATGAACACACATTTGATAAATAATTTCCTGTCAACTCTGTTTGCATTTCTACTCGTTAATTTTTAAAAGCATTTCCCCAGACATCTGTGTTGCACTGACTATATAAGAAGGGGCCAGTAAGCCATACTATGGAGTCATTTAACTGTTATGTAGCTTCTCTCAACAGCCGTCTGCATGGAAGCCTTAAAAATATAAGTTCAGTTGAAAAAGAAAAACAAAAAAACATTCATATTTGAAAATGAATACAAACAGTCATCCAAATGAAAACATATGAATCACTCTTAATGAAAAAGAAGACAATTCAATCTGTGAGGTAGTAATGGACAAATTAATTTTACACATATTGGTCCAACTGCATCACCAACACATGAAAATGTTATTAATTGTACCTGTGCATGACTTCTTGAGTTTGAGTGCAAATTTTTCAGCCAATTTGAAAATAAACACATTTTAGTTATTTATTTATGGTGTGAAAAGCTACATCCATGTATGGATTTACATGAACGTTTCTATACTACTGAAAATAGATCAGGGACATTGTATTGAAAGAAGAAGCCTATTCTGAATCATAGAAAACATGGCACATTTTATTCGGTTGGGGCCAGTGGCAAGAGAGCACTGTAGAATCTGAAGCAATCATAAAAGAGCCGAGCGCTTTTGATGTTCAGATGAAACAAACGTCTTGTTTGGCGGAAGGGGCCCTGTGGGCTTTTATTTCCCTTCTCTTTCACTGTCACACATGCAAACAATGAATGAATTAGTTTCATTAACATTTAAGGAAAATCTCGGGTTAAAATAGCTGAGCCCCCGGGAAATATTCCCAGATAAGTGGGCGGAAGAAAATAAAATCATAATTTTTGGGGATGTTATTTAAAAAGTTGATCTGTTTCCCATACTTTTGTTGTCATAAAATCATAATGATCCCATTTACACAATTACAACAGCAAAATGGACCTCAATCTGTATCATGATATGTACTGAGTGTCAATTGGTCTTCAATCCGTGCCAAAGAAAATTCTGTAATGGCTGCCACTGTATTAGTATATACATTTCCCAGTAAACACACTTGACTCACTTGTGTTGAATACACAAGCCTGAAAGAAGATGGAATAGTTTTATTGATAAATATTTATATATGTGCTTTTACTGCTCATTTATCAGGTAAATTCTAAGTTACACTTGACTACGATGATAACTGTTATTAGTTTTTGAAAGGAAAAAAATTACTCAAAATGATTTAATTTTCTTTTTTTCCCTCAACTCTGTGAAATCCTTCATAGTCACCTCTTTTAGCCAGTCAAATAAGCACTCAGTATGAAATTAACGGATTTTAATCGTGATTGAACTACACAATACCTGCAGAGAGAATTAGACGTTACCAAGGAAACTGACCTCTCACTGTTGTCATTCACAGCCTGTAAACGGACCACCTGGACGGATCTTCAAGTATCAAAGCTACAAATAAATACCATACTGAATACAATAGTTAGATGCAAGTTCACACTGCAGGGAAATGTGACCCAAATCTGAATTTTTTGCTCACAAGTGACACATATCCAAACTGTTTCGGGGCCGGGGTAAAGCTCCAATTCAAATTGTTTCACACCAGACCCAGGCCTCGATCAAAACCGTTGAGTACGATCACGTTCACATTGCAGTCTGATAGAGTTTGAATATAAATGTAAATGTCAATGATGATGAAAAAAAATCAGAATTGAGCGTCAAGACCTGCAGTGTGAACATAGCCTTAATGAGCCTCAGAGGCCTTAAATCCTCAAGGATTGGTCAATACCATGGGGTGAGATACACACAGACTTCTTTGTGACTATTGAGATCAAATTAATTCTGGTTCACTTAAAAGCAGTGAGAAAAATCAGGAATCTTTAAGTTGCACCAGGGGAAAAAAATCGAATCAATGGCCCTCTCGCAGAGATTTAAAGTCACTTCATCTGTTGACTGGACAAAACAAACCAAATATTTGTTTGTTGGTTTTTTTAATCTGTTGGGGTCCATAAAAATTTTAAAGTGTTATCAGAGGTATGCTAATTAACAACATTTTCCATGAAGAAGTCAGGTAGGTAGTCCTAATAAATAGGCCTTGTAGCAACCAAAACTGTACGGTTCACACACACATTCAAATTATTTTCACTGTTTCACTTCTCAGTGTGGTGAATTACCAGATAATAATACAATATTCTATTTAATTATCCAACTACTATGATGGAGTTCATTCCACTATTATAAATGTGCTTCATTAACTTTATTACATTCGAAAGGGCCAGGTAATTGTATTTCTGTGTTGGTCATTATTATATTATTACGATATTATAGGTTGCAAAAGGATTGCAACCGTCGTACCTGTTTCACTTATTAAGACATAGTACCCACCATCTCATGAATTTATTTTTCTTTGATATTTACATTTACGTTAGATCTAAAAATGTGTATTCTAATATTAAAATGTATTACTTTCAAACACTTTCATTTCTTTGTTTTAAAAAGATAAATAAAACAAAATTCAGCATGCACTTGGTTTAATCTGGACTGAACTTGCAGACTGTGGTTGTTTGATCAGTTGTGTTTTTCATTTGACTAAAAAAAAAAAAAAATGGCTTGGAGCTTTAAAGAACAGGTGAAGCATGGTGACATTCAGAAACTAGGTCACCTGAATGAAAACTAGCCTATGATGTTGCAGTGAAAACATTGATCTAAAATATGTCATCTGGTTAAGCTTACTTTATTAAAAGCAACAAAAAAAAAACTGTGCTCATGACAGGAAATAGACACAGCCGGCACACAGTCTGCTTTTATAGTCATGGGCACATAATCTGGCTTGTCTACTGAATTAATCAAATGTTTCTGCTGGCTGTGTTTTTGTCGCTTTTTTTAATGTATCATGTGTTCGAATGGCCTCAAAGGGAATCTGTAAATAAAACAGTTCACTAAATAAAGACTGACATTGATGTCGAGTGCACTTAAAATAATATAGCTTTTTTCATGCAGTTAACTTTCCTTTCTGCTTCATACCAAATATCATTTTCAAATGGAAGGAGGTACACAATACTAAATTCTCTGCAACAAATTTATATAGCTAAAATGAGAGCTGGACTTTGGCCTGTAAAATTTTGAAAAAAAAACAAAAAGACGTCCTTCAAATCTGACACGTGAAAATGTGTTGACTTGTTTTCACAGATAAAAAATAAAGGGGCCTCAACAGAATTTATCATTTTATAATCAACCCAGTAGAACCCAGTGGTCATTATTGTTAATCAGACTGATAGCTTAGTAGCACAAAATCCAAATAGCATCTCTTGAAACCAGGGTAAGATTCATAAGGAAACTTTGTGGTTCAATAGTAATCATGATCAAAGTAATGTGGATAAGCATGATGTGTAATGAAGGAAAAAGCCCTTTTTGGGAATAAAGCCAGAACTTTTACATATTAAGTTTGTGTTTCAATCCTATGCAACTAATCATGTACAATTAGAGTATTGTGTTATAGGTTCTGAACATGAGCATCACAGTCAGAAACAGTGTTTTTCTAAATATAGCCTGCAAGTTTTCATAAGATCACTTAATATGTTATGTCTGATCTCAGAGTTTTATTTTTCGAAAATTCAACTAAAGAGTTGACATGCCTTTATGTTAGCACTATGCTAATTCTTTTTGTTTACTGTTTCATGTAGTTTCTGCTAAAGATGTTCAGATATCCAAAATTACTATGCATTCGCTTAAAAATAACACAAGTAGAAATGATACAGCGTGATGTCATCCGCACAGAAACACTGCAGCAGATTTGTCTATATGAGCCATCAAAATGGGTGAAAACTTTCAGTGTGTTTTACAAAAATCTGAATATCTGTTGTAGAAATGCAGCAGTCACACTGTGCGCAGTCATTTTGAAAAATGTAATTTGGGGTCCTCAAAGCTGCTTCCTCCAAATGTAACACCATCAGATTCTTGAGCTAAAGTTACATAAATGAATTCCACTGCAAAAACTGTTTGAATTATATGGTCTGAGGATGTTGTGAAGCAGCATGATAACGGTATTTCCTTTGTGCAGCTGGGAATAGTTGCCATGTATGAATATCACGTGAAATGTTCACAGTATTAGCGTGAGTAAATGCTGTTCTTTCCACTACAGTCTAATTTCACTTTTTTTTTTCCAAAGATCAGTGCTGGTTGAATTCAGACGAGCAATCATGAAGCAACAATCATGTTCATTGCTGCCAGATTTAATGTCCCTTCTTCACTGATCATTTATGGAGGCTTTTCTCTCTGTACCTCTCTCAACAGCATCGGGAGCCCTTTTTCCATAATGAAGACCGCGATTGCTGCCATCTAATTGGACACGCAATAATTTCAGGAAGATTAAAGCCATTACAATTAGCAAGAGAAAAGAATGAACAAAGAGAGCGAGAAGAAAGATACACTCTAATCAATTCATGGTAGGATAAAACAAGATCTATGAAATCATTAAATAAAACATTCATATCCCTGAGTGCTTGCATGCCTGCGTGCATGCATTTGTGTCAGTGCATTTGAATATGCAAGAAAGAATAGGTATGACAAAGAAAAATAGAGGGGCCAAAACAGATTGGATTTGTCATACATTTCATTTAAATCTTCAGTGCTGTGTGTTCTTGACAAAGCTCTGAATCTGTGATGTCGCCTGTATTTAGGTTCATTTCATGTTTTAATTTTGTATGCACAGGTGAAACAAACCAAAAAAAAAGAAACAGAGAACTGATTGACACAAGAAAAAAGAACAAGCGTTCTATAATATTCTCCCAGTCGATTACAGCAGCTCAGACAAATGCTTTGACATTTCCAGGCGTTAAAATATAAATCGCTCTTCATTACCTCACATATGCGGAAACTCAACTGGGGATTGTATTTGTCTCAAGAATACAAAAACAAGTCCTCATAGGGAAGGTTCCTAAATGTTATGGTGACGACATGCTTTAGTATAAACCTCAGAATAGTGTGGATAAGTAGTAGTTCTGATGGAATTTAGAGGTAATGGAAATTGCAATGCAAGAAATACTGGATCAAACTAGATTTTAGATGGATAGATTAATTCATTGCAGCATCCATCTACAATGGACATCCAAACATATATAACATACTGATATATATAATATAAAAAACAAGGAAAAAAAGAATATAATCTAATATAACCCACGATAGCATGACCCATGACCTTTTCGCCTCACAGTGAGAAGGCCCTGGGTTCAAGTGCAGCCAAAGGTCTTTCTGTGTGGAGTTTGAATTTTCTCCCCTGTGTGTGTGTGTGGGTTTCCTCCAGCTGATTCAGTTTCCTCCCACAGTCCAAAAATATGCATGTGAGTTTATTAGTAATTCTAATTTGCCCACACTGTGAATGTGAGTGTGTGTGGTTGTTTGTCTATGTGTGGTTACCCTGTGACAGACTGTCCAGGTGGATCCTGTCCTCGCCCACATAACACTGGGATCGGTTTAAGACAAGAATTATAGTAAAATATGATGTTACTGTAATTCTGCAGAACCTTCTCAATTGATAAATTGTTCTGGCGGTTATGACTACTCAAATGTTGCTGATACATTTTTCTGTAACACCACAGAAAATTTGCAAGGTAAATGCAATCCCAACAGAGACTAAAACAAGATCGTGTTGTTTCATCAACCAAGCCAACAGTGAATGAAACTGATCAGAATATACTACGATCAGCCACTAAAAGACATAATGTGAAAATTGCATGTTCTCTCAACATGTTACAACAACAGGAGTTACATCAGTTTGACCGTTTCCGACACACATTTGCCCTACATACACTACGCAGAGGGGAAATAACACTTGTTTTAAATATTGGTTGCGGAGGTTTTCACCACAGGGAAGGCTTTATTTTGAAACCTTCAAAGAAAGATTAAAGGCTGTCATAAGAACACATTTTGGCAAGCAGTTGTGTTATCACTCCACTGCAGTGTCTCCAATTAAAAATGAATAATTTGGCAAGCATTCCATTTCCTTTTCAAACCGGGCCACATAAATTCACAATTCAGGAAGAAATGGCTTGATATTAAATAGTAATAACATCATTAAGGTCAATGCTCTCGATTTAGAGGCTCAACACACACTTATTTTTGTACAGCTGGATTCCCCTTAAGTGAAGGACATCATTAGCACATGAGAACCAAGCCGCACTGCAAGAAATGTTTTTGTAACAGTTTTACAACTTTGTCACCATCATGGGTTTAACTGCCAGAATGTGTGTCAAGATGTAACCCATTCACTTTTGTCCCCGCTCCATATAAATGCAACACAATTGTTCTTTTTAGCAGAAAGCTTGTGATTGATTATCAAGGCAAATGTCAGGTTTGATTTTTTCATTGCCATTTACCACTCACTCGTGTAAGCTATGCAATTTACACAAGACCCCTGCATTTTAAGTTGATTTTACCTTTAAAACCAAAGGATAAGCTCTGCATTTCGGTTATGGAACAAACTGCTTTCAGAGCAGTTTTCAGCCTGTGGATTTATAAATTGAAGTTTTCCGTACAGGTGCCTGCCAGGTGGATACAGCAGGTTGAATGTAGGTTGTGACAATGCAAATCCTCAGTGAAATAACAGCTGCCGCAGCACAATCAACAAATTATACACAGATTGCAGTTTTGATTTGTTTTTTCAACCTAAACAGCACTGCTCCTGGGTAAAACCTCTCATAATTATGATGTGCATGAACCAAAGCTCTATCATGTATTCTGCCTTTATGAGGCACACAATGTCTTGCATGAGATTCTTTTAATTCAACTTCATGCATTTTCAAGAACCTGTATAATAGAATATATTGCTCTCCAGCCACTGAAAGTATCATGTTTTAAATCTTGGGTTTTGTCAATACGAACAAGGCCTAAATCATGTTGAGATCAAACCATCAAAATGATATTTATTAAACCATTAAAAATCAAGAGATGTGTGAATACACTTGTCTATGGCATAGCGGGCTGCAAAATCATCTCATATTTTTAACTGTCAGTTAAAGTCAAATGAGAACATCACAATAGCATATCTAATTTAAAAACAGAAATTATTTCAGCATATAATCCCAAGTAATTCTCTTAAAGGAGACACATTCAGAAGAATCAACAAAATGTGGTAACTTCTGCACCTGAAGTGCTTTACCTGAAATACACAATAGCACAGAAGCCCAGTGATTACGGCCATGGCTGATAGATGTATGAAGACTGATTACAGGATGCCCTATTAACACCACGGTTTCCTCAGCCTGTCTGAGAATACAAGCTGAGAAGATGAGCAGTAATTTGTGTAATTTTGCTCTTTGCTTCTCCCTTTTCTTTAATGACAACAATTATCAGAGGAAAACATCTGTAGTCTGTGTTGTCTCCCCTGATTTTGTCCTTGCCGTCTTTGTCTGATCTACGTCATTACCTCTCTTTCTAAATCACACACGTCTCTCCTTCCTTCTCCTTCTGCCAGCTCACTTTATCTCTTAAACTCTGTCTTCTTCTACAGGAATATCCTTTTTCCTCCATTACAGATTTCTCAGTTCAGATGACACTAAACTGAAACAACTTTATTCTTTTGCAAGCCACATTGTTAATGTACAGTAATGCATCAGGAGCACATCTGAATGAAGCTCAGCCATAGATTTGATCATAGTTCACTCATGCATTTGTTGTACCATATAGATCATAAGAATTATTGTTGACACACTTTATTTCTGTCTTTACAACACAGACTGAATTATTACAAGATGTTTATGTGTTATTTTGTGGAAAATAGCTGTTTTCTGATTTCTGACGTCATTTCTACTGCGCTAATATTTACTCACACACATCACATAAATAATATAATCTCTGCCACAACTGGGCTAGTTGTGGAGTGGGCAATTAGAATTTCAATCTTTAATCTCTCCATATTTTAACTGAAAATTTCTTATGCCATATTGCACTTAATTTTTAATTGATTTTATTTCATGCCTTTTTTTTATTCCGATGTATTATTGTTGTCCTACTGGACGTGTGGTTGCTGTTTTTAAGTTTTGACGAGCAGGGGTGAATGCATTTCTATGTTGTGTTGTGTTGTCTCATCTTATCTTATCTGGATAAGTAGATAGAAAATAATTATATTCATAATTAGATTTTAAAAGCATAAATTTTCACTACTTCGATCACATCTATCATTGCTAAATCAGAAGTGCAAGTACAAAAGTGTTTAAAGCTACTGACCAAGCATTCAAAATTGAATAAATAACAGATTATTTGCCTCTCAAACAGTTTTTCTGTGTCTTAACTCTATTCTTGGCAGAGTCCTTCACTACTCACTCATTTTTTTCAGTCAGTTATCACAGGAAGTTGTCTGAACCTTTTACTCACCCCAGTGGTTTCTCCAGTCGACTGGCTGGTGACCCAACAATCTCCCCGAGAGTACAGAACATTTGACCCAAAAAGTCCTGGAGGGATGGAGATGAAGAAGAAAAGAACAGAGAAAAGGGAGAAGGAAGGAGGGAGGGCAGGGTTGTGGATGTGAAGTAGAAAGATTATAATCAGACCTACAAAGTAATGTTCCTCGCATTCTTCTACCTCTGGATATCATGCATGTCAGAAGTTGAAAGCTTAGTTTGGTCCAATGACACTTGTTCACTCATGCTCGTTCACATTTGCAGGTCAAAGATTAAAATGTGTTCTGCTCATTCACATTCTTAACCAACATTTTACTTTGGTTCAATGTCTTTCAATAGTGGCAATAAAAAGCGCTTTACCGGAATGATATGGATGTAATGTACAATATACCACACTAACTATAATACCTGATGGCTTGTGAAATTAAACCAGCACTCTTTATCTCTCTGATCTGCTCAACGGTGGGGCACTATGTTGAGAGGCATGTAACAAAACACTGACGCCACAGCTTTAATTGCTGTGTATGGTGAGTATGGTTTGACACTGCGGTTCCCAACTCATCCACACAGAATGTTCAATATTTACACTGAAATCTGGTCATTGTAAACACGTCATCTAACTTGACACCAAACAAAATGAAGGAGCTTTAGAGTATAAGAAGGGAGAGCCACACACTGAGCAAAACCTTATATCTCATTCTATAAAATCCAAAGCAACTATATGACCAGAATTTAATGTCCAATCGATAAAGGACTGTTGCAGTTAGAAATGGCTGCCAGAGCTTAAAGAATATTGAGATATGTAATAGTTTTGGTTTTATTCAGTGAAATTAATTTTTCACATATAGATTGGTCTTCTTTACTAAAATTTACCCATACAGTAAATATACTGCGACATGTGTTGGAAACCACTGGTTTAAACAACTGTGGAGGATAACAGGGAAGACAGAAAGACTCAGACCACCATGGACGATGATGTAAAACATGACATACAAGACTGAGTGGAATTCACCCAGTTTACGTGACCATCAAAATCTGATATCTGCAAATAATCAGATGATTGTAAATAGATCTGGCGCATTTACATGCAGTTCAGAAATAGGATATTTGATAAACCCTGGTTAACATGTTTCAGTCTATATCTTTGAGAATAACTACTTTTTGTAGTAACATAACACTGAAAGTTAATTTCTAAATGTCTGCCGTTGGAAGTGTGAATACCTTCAATTTGATTCACACATGCCAAGATTTCAAAGAACTTAATTAATCAGATAAACGGGTATTTTTAATAGAGAAGGAATTCAGGGGCATCAATCTGATTCTTCAAGTAGATAATTGATGATATCTGAGAAAGCATATGGAATATTGTTGATTACAAGATCACTGTAATAATCTGATTAACTCCAGAAATCAGATTGGATTGTTCATGATTAACATATAAAATTCTTATGGACAGAGTTTCATCATCTATAACTATTTCTTCTATCTAGGTGAAGTCTCACATTGCCAACAAGCACTGATCAGGTTCATGAAACTCAGTTTTTGCCTGGAAAAGTGCAAAAAAAAAAAAAAATTCTACAATGTAACAGTTTTTCTTCTGCTCACAGAAAAAGATGCGGGACAGTCCAAACCTAAAATCCTCAAATTTGGCCTTGGCAGAGGGTGTATTGAATAATTCATTGGCATACGGTAGTTTGTTTCATTGCACTGAGTCTCTGCACTGTTAAGCTCACTGATAACATTCAATGTAATGTGTAAAAATTAGAAATTCTCATCATCCTGATTGCCATAAAAATATAATGGCTGAGCATTTCTGTTCTCTGTGTGGAGTACTTTCAGATCACAACAGTTCAGAGTGGCACAGATGGTTTAGCTTGGCTCTCAGCTGTGTTTCTTTTTTTTTTTCTGATCAGCGACACTATCTCCCCCCCCGAGAGAAGGATCATTAATGTGAGACAGCACCCATGCAGTGTCAGAAGTGAGAGAGATGCTGGGACCTACGTTGAGTTCTGCGGGCTTCCAGAAAAGTTGGGCGGCAGCAGCAAACAACAATAACAACAACAACAACAGAACCGACAACAACAGAGCACATCATATACCAAGACACAAGACTGTAGCGAATACTTAGGACTCCTAGCACTGTTAACCAAGGCCAGGTGAGAGCAGAAGGAAGCAGCATGCTGTGTCAGAAATAAAACCCAGAGCAAAACCTGAAAGAGGAACAAGTGATGGAAAAAAGGAAAACCCCCGAGATCCAAATACATCAAATAATCATTCAAACTGATTATTTTAGCACAAAACGTTTCCCAATGCTTCTGTTACAATAGTTTCCATTGTTGTAAACAAAAATGACTTACTTTAATGTTAAACAAACTCAACATATAAAGATGCATATCAGATTATTCAAATACAATGAAAATGTTATTTTTGTGAAATTTCATTCATTTCAGATTCATTACAC